>PVKM010012942.1:0-30947 GCA_004027735.1 Carollia perspicillata | reverse complement strand
CAGAGGGCGAAGGCGGTAATAGCAGCTACCGTTTCTAAGCCCCTCTAGAGCCTGTCATCGTGCTAAATATTTTACATGTCTGTTCACAGTTGATCTTCATAATAACCCTGTGAAGTGGGTGTCACTATTCCCACTTTACAAAGAAACGGAGTCTCAGAGTGATTAAGCAACTTCTCCAGAGTCATCCGTCGGGGAAGTGGCCCAGCTGGGGTCCAACCCAGCATGGACACGCCTGAGGCTGTGCTCCCAACCACGGTCCTCTCCTGCGAGAGTCCTTGTCTCAGCACTGCTTTCTCCCCTCCTCCCAGACTTCCTAACTTACTTCACATGCCGCCTGTCTTTTCCATCTGTTTCTCTTCACCCTCCACGGAGCAGGCCCCAGACATCCTTGGCTCAGCCCACACGCTGTGTAACTACCTGCTTGTTTAGCGGTGAGGGGCCTGGTCTTTGGCTCCAACTCGGTGGAGGTGGCCAAACCCAGAGTCTCTGTCAGGGTGGCTGGAAGCCCAGCATGCAACCCGAGAGTGACGGGTGCTTTTGGCCCAGGCATCACTGCTCCAGTAGGGTCAGCATCAACTGGGTCGGTAGCCCTTCCTCTCCAAGTCCCTCAATCCTGCCAACAAGACTTCCCGAGAGACTCCCTCCAGCCTCTACACTTGCCCTCAGCTCAGCTGGGGAAGAGTCTGCCATCTTGGCACCGGAACTAAGGGCGACAGAGGCTGGCAGTGGTGGTGGGGACTGGCAAGTCACAAGGGCAGAAGAGGGGACCTTGGCACACTGGTTACACTGGCCTCTAGGACCTCACACGAGTCTGCTACCAAAGAGTGTCTCAAAGATTTTTGTTTTTACACATGCATTGTTTAAAAATACCTGAGTGTTTCTTGTGGTCTGAATCCTAGTTGTCTATGAACATCACCTGAAACCATATTCAGAATCTTCTGTGTATGAACATATGCATGTTTTTCTTCGCTTTCAAAAGATTGAAAAGGAGGTCTATGACCCAACCACAAAACCACAATAAAATAGCAGCTCACAACTGCCGAGCCCGCCTTGTGCTGTACACACTTGACCCTATGTAAGCCTTGCCACAATGCTGCGAGCATGGGGCTGTTGTTTTCCTTCTGGGACAGACAGGCCGAGGCTCCAAGTGGAGTGACTCCTCCCCAAGGCAGAGCGGTGGAGCTGGGCTCTGGGGGAGTCTGACGGGGGAGCCACCATTCTTAGCCAGCTGTTAGGCCTGGCGTAGAAGCCCCTGAGGAGTGAGCAGAGACCCTCTCCAGGGCCACATGCTCCGGTGCCGCCTACACCGTGTGGGGGTGGTAGGGGATGCGAATACTCACTCATTGCTCTCAAACTCTCCTCTCGCAGCTTTCAAGGAAAAATGTGAGCACAGATTTTAGGTATTTTTTCTGCCAAAAATATGACTGGGCTGACATTAACCATATATTTTTAAAAATAATTCTCTTTCAAGAAAAAGTAAAATAGCCGCTTCTAATTTTTGTTTTAAACAGAAGTTTTAATAACCTTCACTTTCTTAACAACAGCAAGAAAAATATAAAGTGCTTCTTTCTCTCCCCTCCAACCCTGACTACATCGCCATCTGCTTTTGCTCCACAGTGGAGTGTGTGGGCTGTTTTTGACCAGTGAGCTGGGAAGCGGGAGCTGGTTAATTCGCTGGTTTGGTTACACCTGGGACAATTTCGGGGCGTGGGAGGGGAGACAGTGAAGTGCGCAGTATCAACCTCTACTCTCCCGAGGGGCACAGCTAAGCAGAGTGGCCAGGTGAAGGCCAGGCCTGATACTGGCCTTGCAATTGTTCTCACTCAAGCGCTGGGCTGTGGAACTCTAATTCTAGAACCTCCTGCCCCATTTCTCATAGTCACCTTCTCATCTCGTGGCATTCAACACCTGCCTGTGCAAAACCTCTCTGGCTCTTACAAAGCATATCACAGCCCCAGCCCCGCCCCGGTCAAGGAGCTCCCCTGTGCTGCAGACACAGACCTGCCCCAGAGGAGAGGTCCAGACTCAGGGAAGCAGGAAGGGTCACCTTTCACAGGGACAGGCCAGAGAGGCCCAAAGGTCCGTGTGGACTGGGGAAGAAGAAACAGCCTTGCCTGGAGCCCTTGACCACAGAGAAGTGACCAGGAGGACACTTGGATGCTGGGGCCAGCCTGCCTGGGTTGGAATCCCTACTTAACTACTCTCTCTGTATCTTTGGGCAAGTTCCTTAACCTTCCTGTACTTTGTTTTCCTTACCTGCAAAATAAGAATAATATATTACCTATTCTGTAGGGTTGTTAAGAAGGTTAACTGGATATTAAATGAGATCATCCTCAGAGCTGGCACATCATAAGGACTGATAAATACCAGCTGATGTCATCATTATCATATGGTTGCTATGGGTTGAATTATGTCCCCCTCCCCAAAAATGTTGAAGTCCAAGTCCCTAGTACCTTTGACCTTTCCCGTATTTGGAAATGGGCCTTTGTTGTGGACGTGGGCAACAGGGTGGGGGTTGCCCGAGGGAGTGGCAGGGCTGGGTGGAGGGGGACAAAGGGAAAAAGTAGGACAAATGTAGTAGAATAAGCAATAAAATATTTAAATTTAAAAAAAAAAGAAATGGGTCTTTGTAGATGATTAGATTAAGATGAGGTCGCTAGGGAGACTGTCTGCCTGTGTCTTAGTGAAAAAAGGAGATCCGGACAGAGATGGAGGAGAGACAGTGCGGAGACATGAGGAAGCTGAGAGGGAAGCGCGGGACAGAGTCTCCTCCAGGGCCTCGAGAAAAAGCCAGTCATGCCAGTGGCACCTTGGACTTCTGGCCTCCTGGACTACGAAAACTGTTCCGTAGTTCCTGCTATCTAATCAATACAGGCATCATCACTATCACCCACAACAGCATTTACCTCTTGAGTCTACCTTCTCATGCTCCCAGAAAGAGGGAGAAACCTCTACATCAAGGTCAAATTACTGGATCGCAAAGCGACAGTATGATCCAATTCAATGCAGCGGCAAGGCGGTGGCTGGGATGGGCCATTCTCTGTGCCCATTGGTTAAAGGTTCAGTAGACACAGCCCCACTGTCCCGCAGGTCATCCTTCCACCCAGGACACTAGCGTCTGGTGGCATCAGATGCCACCAGAAAGCTGCTGCCTTCTGCCTTTTTCCCACAGTATCCACTCCACGCCTACGCCTGAAGAAATTTCTTGCATTTTATTTCTCATCACCTAATAACCTGAGATCGCTCCCCCTAATTGTCTGCACTGCCTTTGCCCCTCCTATTGTCAGGTAATCGTGCTGTCCACGCGACTCCTGAAGCCACTTAACATCCCCGAGCTGATTTTTGCAACTGATCGGCTGCATCCAGATCTTGGCTCCTGAGCATCTCCGAAGAAGATGAGATCTGCCCAAGATGGAAATACCAATACTCTTATCTGTCACCATCCAGATATGCCTCCACATCCAGTGTCCCTGGTATGGCTGAATTTTGGTATGCCTGATTTTTGTGCAACAGGTCTAGAGAACCACACAGTGAAGTGGTTTGGCTGGATTCTTGATTCCTTGAAAAAAATTACTTTCATTCCTCTGAAGGTGTCAACTGTCTTTCAGCTGGCCTGATTCATAATAATTCCCATTTATTCTTAATCCTCTATTTGTGATCCTCCTGACTCCGCCTGCAAGTTCAGTAAGTCTAAATAAGTGCCTGCTGGGGAGTGTTGGTAGATTATAAGCCCTTTGATCTGCAGTAGCTCAGAGAGAAGTTAGACATGCTTTAGAATTATACATGTGAGGAAACTTTGTTTTTTTTTTTCCTTAAGATTACATTACTGAGGGAGGGAACATTGCAAATGGGATCTGAGGCTTTTTCTGTCTTTCTCTGAGACAAGTTAGAGAAGGGGAGTCAGGCAGAGGGAATGGACTGGGGCTGCTCTGGCTGTAAACCTGCCCACCATGACAAAGGGCCTCATTGTCCCGGCCCGGGGGCCGGCAGGGCCCCCAGCCTCCTGGGAACCACAGTGGAGGGCCGTCTCTGCCTGTAAAAGGTCCCCGTCCCTCCCAAAGGAAGGCCTGGTACAGATATCTGGTCCCAGGGAGTCTACATTTGAACCCTAACCCCTGTGACTTCTGTGATTTAGTTCCTATTGAAATATAAAGCTTTGTTTTTGGTAAGTCTAAATTTTTCTTCTGGCCGTAGCAGAAAAACCTAAACCCACCTAGTGAAATTATGTAAGAGTTCCAGCAAAAATTAACGCAGGCATTTGTAGGTGAGTGGTTGATGGGAATTTCTAGCATCTCTAAAAGGTGTTTGTAGAAAGAGATAAAGCTGAAACAGTGTCTAATGTGGATTGAACAGGTAGAGGAAATAAAATGGAAGTCGAAGCATGTGTCTCTCAGTTCTCAACAAATCACCGTCATTTTATGAAAAAACTGCGAAGTTGGAAATCATTCTGGGATGTAATCGAAGCAGGTTTTGTAGAACTGACTTTTTTTTTTGTCCGAGTGTGTTGTCCACCTCATACCAGTTCTTTCATGGTGCTCAGTATTGGACACCTCAGGGGCGCCTTCCATCGTGCTAATCCAGAAGTTTGAGTCCGAATGAGAAAATGGCAGTACCCAAAAAGAAATGATAATGGAAGAAGAAATCATTACTTTCTAAAATAAAATTAAAAAATTAAGAAGTAACCTGCTATGTGCCTCAGATCTGCATTCATTCATTCAGTCGGTCATTCCATCCACTCCCAAATATCGCACGAGCCCCTGGCACCGTCCGGGCGCTCTGCTGGGCTCCCGCCACCGCAGTGAGCCGAGCCAGACGCACCCGTGACCCTGCGGCTCGCACAGACCGAGCAGCTGGTGCCTCTCCTGACAGCCGGGCCCTGTGTGAGTATCTGCTCAAGGTTAAATGTTAAACCATGTGTCTCTCTGCAAAGGAAACTTTTTGGAAATACAAAAACAAAACTGCTAACAAGTGGGAACCTCTGGGAAGAAGTATAAAGTGAAAGGGCCAAGAGAAGGGAGGAGTCTTGTTCTTTTTTGTATATCTATATTCAAATATTTATTCTTATTTAATATTTAACTACAGCCTACTCAGCAGCTCATAATCCTATTGTTTGAGTTTTTGTTTTGATAGAATTTGTCTATTTTATTGCAGTATAATTTTCACACAATGAAAATGGTCTTGTTTAAAATGCACAGGTCAATGATTTTTTTTTTAAGGTTTTCTTTATGTATTTTTAGAGAGGGGGGATGGGAAGGAGAAAGAGAGGGAGAGAAACTCGATCAGTTGCTTCCCCCACACCTGCACCTGGGGACCTGGCCCGAAACCCAGGCTGGGAATCGAACCTGCAGCCTTCCACTCCACAAGCCAGTGCTCAATCCACTGAGCCACGTCGGCCAGGGCTCGATGAGTTTTAATACATGTGTATACCATGGAACCGTCACCACAATCAAGAACTAGAACATTTCCCCACCTCCAAAGACCCCCTTGTGTCCCTTTCTAGTCTGTTTCCTCATCTGCCGCCAGCCCCTCAGCAAACACTGATTTGCTTTCTGAAAGTATAAATTAGTTTCGCCTTTTTTAGAATTGCATAAAAATGGAATCAGTTTGTACTCTTGTATCTGGCTTCTTTCACTCAGTAAAATGTTTTTAAGATTCATCAACATTGTTGTATGTCGGTAATTTTCTCTCTTTTTTCTTTTTATTGACGAGTGGTGTTCTATTGTACAGATCTATGACAGTTTGTTTACCCATTTACCTCTTGAACAGTTGGGTTATTTCCCGGTTTGAGCTGTTACGAATCAAGCTGCTGTGAACATTGTGGCTCTTACTCTTTATATACTTGTGGTATTTGAATTTTTTTCATAGCAAACATGTATCGTATTTCCATATTAATTTTGTGGCCCTAATGTATTTTTGCAACCTAATTCTCTTTTTTTGTTGTTTTTTTTTAAATTTTATGTATTTATTTTTAAAGAGAGGGGAAGGGAAGGAGAAAGAGGGGGAGAGAAACATCAATGTGTGGTTGCCTCTCACATGCCCCCAACTGGGGACCTGGCCTGCAACCCAGGCATGTGCCCTGACTGGGAATTGAATCAGCGACTCTTTGGTTTTCAGGCTGGTGCTCAGTCCACTGAGCCACACCAGCCAGGGCTGAATGTTCTTTTTCAAAAGAAAAAATGAGCTCTGGCTGGCGTGTCTCAGTGGATTGAGTGCTGGCCTGCAAACCACAAGGTTGCTGGTTCCAGTCAGGGCACATGCCTGGGTTACGGGCCAGGTCCCCAGTGGTGAGGTAACCACACACTGATGTTTCTCTCCTTCTCTTCCTCCCTCCCTCCCCTCTCTAAAAATAAATAAATACAATCTTTAAAAAATAAAAATAAAGAGGAATATTCAAAAGCTTCTAGTCTGAGATGGCAAAAGGTGGAAGTTCCTGATTGTGAGTGTTATCATCAGGCAGTTACTCTATCCCAATAACACTCTCAACACTGTGTTACACACGGCCAAAGGCAGCCTCCGCGGGTGGAGGGAAATGTCAGACGTTGGGTTTATGATCATCTTTTCCCATCTCTGTGGTCACTGGTTAGAGGAACCGAGCGGGGTGGGCAATCGGGTAGTAGAAGGCTTTGGAGAAAATGTGAGACGGAAGGAGTTTCAAGTGACCAGAGTTTGGTTTGAATAAGAAGGTGGGAGACACAGGGCAGAGCACTGCTTCTTCAGTTAAAAGCAGGAACATAATGGAAACTGGTATAAATCCTGCAAGGAGCCTTCACCAGATAAGGAAGAAGAGGGGTCAGTTGACTATGAATGGGACAGTGTAGGACCTGCCACTTTGGGCTGCTGTGAGCATTAGAAGAATTAATTGAACTTGTAAAGAACATGGCACATGGTGAACTGACTGAGAGCGTGTCAGAGCACCACTATTGTAGTAAACATCTAAGGCGTGTTTGTGCAGGGCCTGTGTCTCTAAATAGTGAACTTTCTCCATCGTTAATGTCAGCCACAAAGTAAGTGTGTGGATTCCGAGACTGACACCCTGAACTGGCATTTGAACCTCATCCAAACGTACCAATTCCAGGGATCCTCCCCCTCCCAGACATCTGCTACCTACAGGTGGCTTCCAAGGCTGAGCCAAGGGCAGTGCTGGTTTCTCCTCTCTGGCTAAGTCTGAGGGTTTAGCCCCTAAACCCCAGCCGGCCAGAGCCAAAGCACGCCATACAAATGCAAACCTCTGCCAAACCTACAGGCCGCTCTCTAAACACAATTGGCAGAGGTGTACATACTCTGCAGCAGCTGACTTCTGCCTTTGTAAACTCTCCTTCTGGAGTCCACTCTCCTGGCAAACAAAGTGCGCAGGGCGAAGTGCTTGGGCGTGCTGGGGAGCCGCATCAGCAAGGGTTGAGCCGGGGGCCAGAGCCTGCGGAGCCTGTCTACACCAGGGCCCCCCATTTCGGCGTCATCCCAATGACAAAGCGTTCTGTCAAGCCTCCCCCGTGACCACTGCTATTTATTTCCCATGATGACCAGAAGCAGAATCTCAACAACAAATAATCCAGTATTACAAGGGTTGTCTGCCATCCCTGCTCAAGGAACGTGAAGAAACTCCATCCCTATTTTAAAGGGAATTTTAAAAGACAAACCAGATGATGGAGGGTATTGGAGAAGGGAGCACGAGATCTTGCCACAGTCAATGATAAACCTAATCCTGTTCTCTTCTCACCAAGTTAGGGGAGTCATGAGAACAAGAAGGACTTTCTGGAAGCTTCTCTCCTTAGACGCTGAAGCGGGTACAGAAAACATCAGTGTTCCTGGGTTGTTTATAATGAATGAATAAACAGAGCCCTGTCGTGCGTGCCCTCTGGGCTGTTTCGGGAGCCCTGTCTTGACCCTTGGGCGGAGTGTGGGGAGGCCCCCCTCCTCCCCTCAAGTGCAGAGGCAGGACCAGGAGTGAGTCACCCAGCTGCTCAGTTTTGAGGGAGTTGCCACAAGCTTGTTCATTCGTCCGGAAAACACACTGGTCTTCTCCCCCTTTGGAATGTAAGGTGAATGTTGAAATCCCATTTTTCACAAGAATGAAGGGCTCACTGTAAATACAGCAGAGGTGGGGGCTGGCTGGGTGGGCCCCGGGCTGGGCGCGCAGCTGCCAGGGGGCGAGGGGCCAGGAGGGCCAAGAAAGGTCAGCCAGCCCCACACCGCGCCACGCCGGGCAGGCCACGAAGTGTTGGGAATGGTTTTGATTTGCAGCAGGGAGGAAACTCTCGAAAGCCAGACATCACGACAGACCAGGATCCGGTTCTGAGGCAGACGGGCTGTGGGCTGGACCCCGCCCCTGCCTGGATGTCTTTATTACCGAGCTGGGGCTGGAGGCCCCTGAGCAGCCGGCTGATGGCAACAGCAGATGTGGCTGTGGCAGCCAGGGGGGCCTCGGGCCAGGGAGGAGCCACAAGCTCCTAGTAGCAACAGAAAGATTGAGAAAAGGACGGAACTCAGGCCAGGGCAGGGAGGGCCATCATGTGGAAGACGAAGAGGAGAGCTCCAAGGGGGATTTGCTGAGAGCAGCAGGGCTGGGAAGCTGCGAGCCGACTGCCTGGGTCGATTCTGGATTCTGGATTCTGGATTCTGTGACGTCAGGCCGACGCGAGGGCGAGTCCTGAACCTGCCACTTCTTCTGAGCCTCCCCCACGTGTCCCCGCAGACGGACTGACGATGGATTGTGGGCTTAGTGTGGGGTTGGAATACATAGAAACGGTCATGGTTACTACCCGTGTGGCCCCAAGCAGGTACTTTAACCTTTCCGGGCCTCAGTTTTCTCATCTCTACCAGGGAATCCTTCCTCACAGGATTCTTCAGAAGATTAAAGGAGATCATTTATAATCTGGCCATTGTAAATGCTCAATAAATTCTAATCCTTTCCATTCTTCACTCCCCCACTTCCGCCTCACCCCCCTCCCTGCACCCGCCCCACCCTGTCCACACCCCCCTCCCCTCCCTTCCTCAGGTGGCAGAGCAGGGGTTCCCCCAGGGAGGCTGGAGCGGGGGTTGCTCGGTGCTGTTTGGTCGTAGTTCAGAAATTTAAAGACCGTTTGGATGCTTACCGTGTGCCACAGGAAGGCGAGCAGAGCACAGCCCTGGGGCCAGAGCCGCACCTGAATCCACACTCAGCCCTTTTCTGGCCGTGGGATTTTCGGCCAATCCTGTGCACCATGGCCCTCAAATCGCTTTTTCCATAAAATGGGAGAAATGTTGCCCACCTCGTAGTTCATTTTAAGAATTATGTCTATGCCTTTAGTAAGGGACCAATTAAAAGAATCTTAAAAATAAAGAAAATAATTTAAAAACAGAGAAACAGGGTTAAGAGACATTGTACTAATAATGAAAGGAGCAAAGGTAGTAAAACATGAAGCTAAAATTTATGAGACAGTGGACACAGCTGGGACTCATGTGGTTTCCAGCTCTCTCACTCGCTCTCTCTCTCTCCCCATTGCCTAGAGTAAACCATTCTATTCTTCTGGATGGAACAGAGCTCTCAGACCCCTTCCAGCCCAGACTTCCAAGGTGAAGTATGAGAAACTGAGGCCAGCACAGAGGAGGTGAGGGGCAGCTCTGGGTGCCAGGAGGCGCAGCTGGAAGCCCACCCAGGGAACAGGAGAGGGCTGCAGGGGTCTGCGCACGTGTGGGACAGACAGGAGGAAGAGGGGACGGTGCCCTGTGTTGGCAATAAATGGGAGTACAGCACTGCCCAGCACCTTTGCAAAAGAAAGCCCACTGGAAAGTTCTCCATCTTTAATTCCAGGGCTTGGGTAGAAGACTGTTGTTAAACATACAAAGATTAACCTCTCGCTCACTGGACATCATAAATACAACCACATAGAATGAACAAAAATAAAAGTGAGCAGACGCTAGTCAGAGACGCTTGTCACTGCCTTTGAATTGAAATGCTTTTCATGTCAGCACCATTTCCATCCCTACCCTGGACACAGGCTGAGTTAGGCTTGAAGCATTGGAAATTGCCCTCCATATAAGGTAGGGTTCGGGGCATCACCAAAATCCCTATCAAGAGCAGGCACGGTATTTATGCTGTGAGAAAAGAGATTTAAAAGCCTGGCACTGCCCTGGCTGGTTGTAGCTCAGTGGATTGAGCACAGGTCTGCGAACCAAACAACTGTGGTTCGATTCCCAGTCAGGGCCCATATCTGGGTTGCAGGCCAGTTCCCAGCAGGGCATGCACGAGAGGCAACTACACATTGATATTTCTCTCCCTCTCTCCTTCCCTTCCCCTCTAAAGATAAATAAATAAAATCTTTTTTTTAACAAAAGCCTGGCACCATATCACAGTGGCTATTCTGGCTGCTTCTCTCCATCCCATGACTTCGTATCTGCCATAGCATCTTATGTATGAAATCTTGCGAAGGAATAAGAACACCGAATATTGTAAACGATAGTGTGAATGGAGCCATTTTTAAACAGAGCCAGAGCTGCTATGCCCAAGGAACTGCCTTGCACACCTTACACCTCAAACCCTGGAATGTTAAACAGGGCAAAATGACCTTTGCACTGGGCCTGAGCAACTTTGTGTCCCAAAGAACTTTTATGAAGATACCACAATGACTACGGTACGGATGACCTCAGGGCTGAAAACCGAAAACACCGTTGAGAATTAACATCACTCCACTCTGTTATCCTCACTGGCTGAAATGCTTTCCCTCTATTGATGTCATGGTTCCCCTTCCCCTTCTCTAAGTACCCATTTTCTTTGTGTCCTAACTGAAATACTGATTCCCGAGTAGCTCAAATAAACACCTGTTTGCCTTCCAATTTAAAAGGCCTTACTTCTAAGTTTATGATTTAGCCCGAAGACACAGTTCCAGGTTCTTCTTGTGAACTTGAGGACATCACCCAAAACCAGAGCCTGTTTCTCTCATCCGTAAAATAGTGTTTCTCCTGCACGCTCCCCGCAGGGTTCTCCCAAGGAGTGAGTGTGAGGTGTGTGCAAGCACCTCTCAAACATCAGGGGTGATTATTTGCCCATAAAGGGGGCGACTCACTTAGCCTGCATGGAAGGTCTCTCGAGCCCAGAAGGACACAGGTGAATGGCCTGGCAGTTTTAGCACATACTCTGGTAGCAGGAGCCACGAGGAAGGGGCTCCCGAACAACCCAGGTCGACGGCTCCAAGCTTCCACGATGAGAACAAAGTACTTTTCGAAAGCAGCATCCCCAAAAAAGAGATCTGCCAAATCAAGCATGTGTGGAGAAGCAGTAATTGGGTCAAAGCCTTGGTATCTTCAAGGCTTAGCTGAGGTGTCTTGGCAGTCTAAAACACAGCCCTGTCCGGCTCCACTGGAGGGTCCCGGGAGGGTCACGAGGGAAATGAACAGGAGACATGCTCTTCTTTAATACGAAGTGGCAAACTACAATTTATAACACTCACAGCCTGTGGCCTTTGACAGGATGTTCGACTTGTTTGTAAGCCTGTTTGCTCATGCGCAATGTGAGAGTAACAGCTCCATGCACCTCTTTGGTTGGGATGTTGAAGTGATAACCCTCGGAAGGCGTGATGTCCACCTCGACCCACCCAACATACTAAGTAGTTCTTTGAAGGACAAAAGGTGAGCGTGTCAATAAAGACCAAGTCAGACATCTGTTCTTTTAAAATGAGATTTATTGTACATAAAATAAATTAATTACAATTTAAGCCAAAACATGAGTGGCTTTTTAAAGTGCATCTGTGTTGGGGGTCTGTGCATCTGTTCACTCGCTGTAAGATAGTTTTTGTATCTGAGCCATGACTCAACCAGGCCTGGGAAGCAGCCCAAGGTCATCGCCATGCGCTGTTTACACAAATCACACCAAATTCAGTGGACACATTTTTTTTCCTGTACCCGATGCAACGGTTTAAAAAAAAATTATATAGTCTCACAACTACTCAAAGCCTGGGGCTGAAGAGCGTGCGTTCCCAACCACACAACCTTGGCCCAACTAAGCAGCCTCTACCATGTCGGGCCGTGTGAACTCTTAGATGTCTGGGTACACATTTTGGCCCATAAAGTCCACCCTTTTGGGGGGATGGAGAAATATTTTCCTCTTTGTTCTTTAAAAAGAAATCTGGGTACCCTTTAGGTTAGAAAGGCAATCTATAAGAAATAATATTCCAGAAATGCAAATTGTCCTTGTAAGAGAAAAGCAATTCTTCCTTGGGGTAGGGGGTGGGGGCGGGGTAGGTGGGAGAAGGAAAAGAAAGAAGAAAAAAAAAAGGAAAGCCTTTGGGACCTTAATCTGTTCTTTCATCCCCACTGTAAATCACATCAATATATTTGGTGAAACTACAACTGACCATCATTTACAAGGTAGTTAAGAACACAATCCAAAGCAAGTATGCCCCCTCCCCCTCCACAGGAAAAGACATGGAGTACGTTTCACATATTCACAGAGTGGCTCAGTGGGCTCATTCAAGCCTCATCAGTCCTGTCCCCCTGCTCAGAACAATGCTTCCTTTTCTGCACCAGTTCCATAGGCCCTCTTGGCCTCCCTGCTCCAGCCCCTTCTGGAACCATGAATTACTGCCAGCATTCAATGTTCCTGCACGAGAAGAACCTCAGACTCTCTTCCCGGGAAGACCAAACCCCCCCCGAGGGCCTCTGCTTCAGACAGAGGTGACAGTCCTCACTTTGGCAGAAAGGGCCTGCTTGAACCTCCTCTTCAGGTCCTGCATGTTGGGTGACTTGGGCCTGGGGATGAGGGAGGTTCTTCGTTTCTCCGGCGTGCCGCTCGGTGGCTGTTTGTGGCTCACTTCTTTGCACAGGACATGGAAGGCATTGTAGACATCGTTGTAATTTTCACTGACGGACACTTCATAGAACGAGCAGCCCAGCACACTGGCCAGCTGTAGTCCAAGCTGAGGGTCCACCTGTTTGATATGCAACAGGTCAGCTTTGTTGGCCACAACCACGACGGGCAGCCGAGTGCCCAGGTGTAGCTGCTGGACATGCTGGTGGAGCTGGCCAATGAGTTCATAGCTCTTGCGGTCGGTGATAGAGAAAACGATCACCACGGCATCTGCCCAGCGAATGCATCTATTCAGCTGTTCACTGCAGCTCAAGCCGTTTTCGTGGACCTGAAAGAGCAGGGTAATGGCAAGGTGAATGGCGAGTGCAGGAAAGAGCCCTGGCTTGGCTGGATGGGGAATTCAAAAGAGCTCTTTACTGTAATGCCAGGTCGCAGGCCATAAACAAGTTATATCCCCACACACTTCAGCTTTCTTGACAATATGTTGATCCAGCTGCACAGAGTTGGAATAAATAACAGTGCAGCTCACCACACTCAAGTGGAAAATTGACCTGCAGAGAACTCCATGCAGAGAGACTTTGTAGTTGCATAAAATGGGAAATTAACTGGCTAGACAGTAAGTCTGGGGAAGTAAAGATAGGAGCTGGAAGCATTTAAACCTGGATAACTGCCCAGTTCAAGAGGGGGAAGAAAAAAAACATACACACACACACTAGCATGGCTCTTTTGTCTATAGAGTAATTTTCCACAGTAAAAAGTGATTCCAAGTATTTGGAGACTATACCTAGATGTTTGATTTTTTTTTAATGGCAAACACAAATGTAAAAAGCGATCTTTTTAACCACAGCAAGGAAACTTTGCCAATTCCAAGTGTGTTTGATTTGGTCTTTCCTGCTGGGTAGAATCCTCCTAAGGGAAGATTTCTGCCCCTCAGCCAAACCTCTCAAATTAAGCTAGGGTAAGGCTGACCAACAGCCAGATACAACTGAAGTGTCAAACATGTAAAAGCCTCAAATTCAGTCCCCCAATTTCCCTCCTCCTGCAGCAGGAGGTACTTTGAGAAGCGAACAGTTCCACAGCCACGTAGACTCCCCCTTGACGTAGTCACACATGCCTCACAGCTTCTTACCTGAATACCTGGAGTGTCTTGAACCTGAATAGCCAGAGTTTCTCCTTCTATTTGGACTTGTCTGGTATAGAGATTACCTACCAAGGCAAAAAAAAAAAAAATTATGTTCATCCTTCTTGTACAACTTTGAAAACATTGTGGGATGTTTTTTAACTTAGAAAAAAATTCAACCTGAACCAATGCACAAAAATAAGCTATAGTTTATCCTAGACAATGGACTTAATTCAAATTTTTTGGAAACAATTGTACTTTTAATTTCACATTAGTGGATTTATTAAAACCAAGGCAAAGCTTGCCAGTTCTTCGAAGCTGATTTGTCTAATTTTAAACAGAGCTTCCATATGTAGAGTATTTCCTTAAAGCAAATGTTCTTGCTCAGCATGTGTGGGATTTTTATTTCATTTTAGTACTTTATCACTCTTTGACATATATTTGTATTTTAGCTATTAGATACAATGGCTTGTTCGGCAAATACTGTTATAAACGCACAGCCAACATTACCAGCTGAAGTAAAAATGTGACATAACCATAGCCAGCCCCACATCAAAGCAGAGGCTGCCATGCCTTATCGTGGGATGGTTTATATAGCGCATTTCAAATAATCCCCTATAGGTACTTCATATGGCCTAAGGAATGAAACAATTTGCTAACAGAACATAGGTTGAAAGCCCTTAAGCCTCCCCAATGGCTAGTTTTAATCATAGGGATTGAAATAGTGTCCTCTTATTTATTCAGGAACTCTCCTAAAATTCTAGTCATTTTTCTTCGTTAAGAAAAGAGAACTTTAGATTTACAACTGCTCTCCTTTGGCCTTTGCTTTAAAAGGTCACCTCTGAAAGGCAGCCAGCAGAGAGGGATAGGGGTGAGGGGAGGAGCTGACCATCTTTTTTTTTCTTTTATGACTTTTGCAGGAGTGTTTAGAAGGGAGAGGCTCTTCAGAACAAAGGGTGCTTCCAACCAGGGTCCCCATAGTTAAAACATACCAAGGGGAATACTTTCAGGCACTTGATAAAATGATGAATGGGCCTGGAATGGAATGAGGCCAGATGGCAGTTATGGGGGGCGGGGAGCATGGGAGGGGGCAAGCAAAGTTGGATTGGCAAGATCCTGATGCTGACTGTCACTCTGAAGGAACCTGTCTGGGAGACACTGAAAAATGAGAACTGGTGCAGGCTGATGGTATTTTCCTCCAATTTATATGCTCACCTGCATTTCTTTCGTAGTCACCAATGAATCGTTTGGTGAGGAACCGGACCACCAGGGCTACAGGTTAGAAAAGAGAAAAGAAAGAGGCTTAAACCTGGCACTAAAGTTAGATTGATCTGCACCCCACCCCGGCCTGGCAAACAACTTTCTCAGAGAATTCCTACCCTCCCAGCTCGCCCCTTCTTCCAGACACATGGACAGAGGGCTAGAAGGTATGGTGAATTATAGCTCTGTCCAGCTGAAAGGGTCATTTGGTCCACCCCCTCCTCTGAGCCAGGCTGAGCCGCACCTAAGCCTTCCACCAGACAAATGTCTTTCTAATCTTAAAGGCCTGAAGGAGGGATTACATTCACTAAGTCCCCTTTTGGGCTAGGCACTGCCAGAGGCTGAAGAACCCCGAAGTTTTAATCTCCGTTGTGTCGGTGGTGCGGGGAAGGCCATTCTGGATCCAGTTTCCCTCATCTGTTGAAGGAGGGATTAGAAGAGATGCTGTGGCTAGAGTCCCTCCGGAGGGGCAGCTGCACCTCTCACTTCTCCCCTGCCTCCTTTGCCCTCAATTCCCAGCGGGGGCCGCCCACGTCCAGCCCCGGAGATAAGCAGGTTCTCGCCCGAGTGCGAGGACTCACCGGTCTTGCCCACGCCGCTGGCCCCCACCACAGCGATCTTGACCAGCCGGCGGCCCGCCGCCCCCAGGCAGTAATCAGCAGCGGCTGCGCTGCCCGGAGTGGGGTACTCCGCGATGGTGCACATGTTCTGAATGAGGCGCATCTCCGCTCCGGCTGGGCTGCTCTGCGCTGGACGCGAGCTGCGGGGCGGGAAGAGGTTCGCACTGCGCGGACGCGGGCGGGAGGACGCGGCCGAGGGGCTCAGCGGCAGAAAAAAAAAAAAAAACCGACAACAAAAAGAGAACTGGACAAGCCCAAGCGTAGAGTTCCAGCGGGCTCCGACTCCCGGCTGGGACTGCACTCGGTCTGCGCGCGCTGTTTTCTCCGAGGTCGACCCCGCCCCCTGCCTCGGGAGGCCAATCCCCGGGCGCCCTGCACGAGGCCCCGCCCCCAGTACAAAGCCCCTAAGGGCGCCGGGAGCTTGTGCGGGGCCCCGTGAGCCGCGGGTAAAATGGAGCAGCGAGCCCGAGGGAGGCAACGTGTGGGCTAGAACCCACGGCTCAGCCAATGGCGGGCGCCGGGGAGGGCAGTACTGGGAGCCGGCCGGGGTCCCGCTGCGCCCGCACGGGGCAGATGCTGTGGCTGAGGGGTTGGGGACGCCTCGGGTGCTGGGTAGCGGGGCTCAGCTTGGGGTCGGACATGGTCTGGGTGTCACTAGAGCGCTTCACCGTCAAATACCCTTCCCAACAACCACCCCCTCCCCCCGGGTGCCCAGCCTACCTGCCCACTCCCTGCAGCCAACTAACCTCTGGACCCCAACCCCGCCCACCCTCTGGGAACCTGTACCCTGGAGCCTATGGCCTCGTGGATGTGAGTGTTCGGGGTCTCGGAACCGGTCCTGCTGCCCGGTATCGGCATCGTGCGTCGCATAATTTGGGGAGTGATTGCACTGACTTGGGTGCATCTGGGGTGGTATCCCGTATCATAGATTTGCCTGCAATGGCAATCAGTAACAAATATCCCATAACCACTCTCCTAAAATGGGACTTTTTACTTGGGCAAGATAATGCCACCCATTTGCCCAGAGACCCACATGCTCTGGTTCTTGTCCGCAGGGCGCCGGATCACTTACCCTCTGACTAGCGCAGGGGAACACACAGTCCGTCCTGCTTGTACAGCACTCCCAGAGGCAAATCAAGGAGTAATTATAGAACAAGCTTTCCAGCGCCTCACACACTCACACCTCCAACAAGAGCCCTGAAATGGAAAGAAACTTTCCCCAGCTGTGTCTGGATGCCGACTACATTGGGAAGCAGAAACCGGAAAGGGTCCACACTTCGTCTCTGGTCATAAGGAATGGCGAGGTTGGTAAAGTGACTTGATGCCAAGGAAGATGTGTGCTTGCACTCATAAAATCCCAAGCTCCATGGAAAGACATCTTTAATAGTAGGCTACACTCCCCAGCTAAGCAATATTCTGTAGCTGCATCTGACTGCAAAATGTCACCAGACACACAGGTTGACCACCTCCCTCCTTTCCCCTCTCCTCTCGACCCTTCGGACCCTTCTGACCCTTCTGACTCTTCCAGCCACAGAGCCCCCAAATGTTCCAGAAGCTTTATCCTGGAGACAAAAACTGTAGCTTTGTATCCACAGCCATATTAAAGGTTGAAATGTAAAAGTATAAGCCAATTCTCTTATCTACACATGCCAGGCATCTAGTTTGATTCCCTCTTCCACCCTCAACTTAATTGACCAGGTATTTGATGGAATTTATGATGCCGACCCAATTCAGACTGGGGTGAACTTTTCTTCCCTACCTCTGTTTAGGTGTTCTCAAGGAATTCAAGGTGGAGGAAAGATAATCACAAACTGCCTTGGTAACAAGTGTTCTAGGACAGTATTCTAGGCAAGTATTCTTGCCAACATAATTGGCAAGACACACAACCTTAGCAATAAATAAAATAAAAGGTTGGCTTCTATGGAGGTCCCAGGAATGAAATAAATTCAGTCATTTGAATAAGGAGGGGGAAAAGAGCATTTAGAATATGTACCATGTCTTTCTGCGTGGTTTAAATCAAATTTTAATTTTGATGTGCTATAAAATCAAATGTAGCAAGACTGTAATTACAGGTAACCATGTAGTTTTTAAACCCTTCCCCCCAAAAGCCTGTAATTCTATCATGCTTACATGGTGAAATAATTATGCAGTCTAAACTTTTTGTCTAAATGCTTTTTATATACACACACATTCGCATACAGTCATGACAAAAGTTGTCAAGGAGAATTTTGCTTTGACTCTGAAATGCTTCTGGGGCTTGATTTCTATTACCATGAGCCTATACCAAGCCTATGATTTTTCTGTCTGAAACACAAAGGCTGAATTTGGTATTCTTATTTTAGGTCTAAATGATCTGTCTGTACTTTAAAGAACACAGAAAAGAAAGCAGCAAGAGAAAGATGGAGAAAAGAAAGGGGAGCTCTTCAAATTCCAAACATCTAGCAAATAGCCCCCCTCCACCTTACCGTACTTTCAAACGATGACACTGAGAGTCACCCCTTCTTGGAAATTCACAGAATTAATAAAACGGAAGGGGACGGGGCAGGAGAATCAATATATACTGAAGGCTTGTTTGAGTCCAGGCTGTGGGTTAGGGAGGTACTATACAAAAATCTCATTTTACCTTCCTGACAATCCTGTAAGGTAGATGTCATCATTTCCAGTTGTGTTATCTATGGCTGCTTAGTCAATGACTCTGAACCTTAGTGGCTCACACTTCTGTGAGCTGACTGTGCTCACCTGGGTAGGTCTCACTCAAGGTCTCTCATGTTGTTGCAGTCAGGTAGCAGCTGGGGCTGGAGTCATCTGAAGCCTCACCTGGGCCGGGCATCCCAGATGGCTTCTCCACTCACAGTCTGCATTTCAGTGGGAATGCCAGGGTAGCTGGGACTAGCCAGCATCTCTCTCTGTCTCTCTGTCTCTCTGTCTCAGCCTTTCCCTGTGGCAGCTCAGATTCCTTCATGGCATAGTGGGTAGCTTCCCTGAGAGTGAGTATTCTAAGACAGGAAACGGAAACTGCCAGGCTTTTCAGGCTCCTGCATGGAAGTTGGCATAGCATCACTCCTGCTGTGTACTATCAGTCAAACAGTCACAGATCCCACCCAAATTAAAGGGCGAGTGGCAGGGACATAGGTTACACGGTCAGATAGGTACAGTATCAAGTAATTTGTGGCCATCTGTATTCTACTTTGTTTTAGAAATGAGAAAGCAAAGTCTCAGGTTAAAAATTCCTCCAAGGTCAAATACCTCATAAGGGACAGAGCCAAAATGTGAAAAGGGTAAATGACATAGAAAATTGCCACAATGTTCACAGTGAAATGGTCTCCTATGATGCCATGCTACAAAGTGGTTGGAACTGCTCTCTCTGCCCCTCTTTCTCTGTTTAATCTAAAAAAATGGCATTGGGGACTAAAATATGACAATCTTGGGAAAGAAAGAAATATTTTGCCAACTTCTGACTTTGCTTCAGCACCCAAAGTTTCTATCACCCCCTTTGATCTTTATGGCTGATCTTAGATCTGAGAGCTTCCAGAACATAATCCAGTTTCTGGAACTCCTTAGTACACTAGAGTATAAATTCAAGAAATACTTATGGAATGTCGGAGCCATGGACGTACCAGGCCTTATTCTGGGTCCCGAGTCTACACTGGCAAACAAGACAGACGTTGCCACCACTGCAGTTAACACTTAGCATGGGAGACAGAGACGTGAATGAGCAATTTCAATACAGCATGAAGAAATACTTCAATAGGGGAAATTCAGGAGCTGTAGAATTACTTGGTAGGACTAAAAACCTGGATTGTGGAAATTAGAGAAGAATGTGGGGAAGTTTCAGTAGTTGAACAGTTTGTGTTTTGTGTGTGTGTGTGCACAGCAGAAGTATGGCCTGCTTGAGTGTGGTTGATAGGATGGATATGTGACTGTCTCGCACGAGATGGACAGCAATTTGAACATGTCACCTAAAATGTCATATGGTGTGCTTGAGTGTGATATGGTTATGTTGCAGAATGACATGCTTATGATTTTGTAATAACAGATTTCGTAATTTAAAGAAGGAGCATTATTTGTGCCGGACCCTGTGTGTGAGTATGAAGCAGGGCCCTCAGCTGGGGAGAGGTGGGTTAGTTTGCGAAGGACATAGTGTTTGCCAATAGACAGTAGATGTTCAGTAAATATTTGTGGACTGTAAATGAAAGCAAAGGCCTCACCTGGAGAGAATGAATTCAAGGAACAGAATAATCTCTCAGTGGACAGGGGAAAGAGTCTGGTGATTTCTAAGGAAGGGCACACATATCAACGAAATAAGCCCCAGAAGTTGTGTAGCCCTCCCTTCCATGAGATCATGCCCCAGAAAGCCAAATGAGCTTCCTTTCTGCCTATGTCAACAAGGGTTTCTCCCAGAGTAGCCCCCTCTGAGAGTCCAGGCCTTGATCAAGGACCAGACTTTTTTTTTTGAGACTTTTGTCAACCCTGCTTGTTTATATCTAGTAAACAGACACCTTGTCAGCTATTTTAGACAGAAAATTATTTAATTACCTGCATTCAGTATTGTCAGAAGGGCTGGAGTGGTGGGCTCTAGGCTGGGTGTACAGCAGTGACTACCAGAACTGAAAAACTGGCCCACGCAGGCAGCTGCTGCCTCTTCCATAATCAAGAAGATGGAGAATCAGGACGTCTCCACTGTCACCATTGCTACTGTCTTTCTAGACCCACGAAGGTGGAGACTCAACTTGGCCAAAAATGCCAGTATCTCCACAATGGACCCTGGCAGCTCCAGAAAGCAAACAAGACACAGAAAGATGGCCTCCTCCCGGCTTCTGCCATACAAATCTTATCTGAATGCATCTAGTTAATGAAGTTAATTTGTGTCCATTACCCAGGTATGAGGGAGTCTGGAAAATGTGTTTAGCTTTGTACTCTCAGCTATTAGAAATGGACATATTAGAAGTATTCAAAGTGATGACAAGCAAGGATCTACAACCTACATTACTCATAGCAAAACTGTCATTTAGAATGGAAGGGCAGATAAAGACACATTAGAAATGGAAAGGAAGACTTCCAGTCAAGATGGAGGCATAGATATATGGGACTCGCCTCCTCGCACAACCACAGCAAAACTACAGCTAAACTACAGAACAACTGTCACTCAGAACCTTCAGAAAACCAAGCTGTATGGAAGTCCAACAACTAAGAAATTAAAGAAACCACATTCATCCAGACAGGTAGGAGGCGCGGTGAGTCAGAGATGCGGAATGGGCTGATCCCACACCCTCACATGGTGGATATAAATTGGAGGGATATCTTGGAAGCGAGGGATCCCAGGCCCACACCAGACCACCCAGCCCAGGGTTCTGGTGCCAAGAAGATAAATCCCCATAACTTCTGACTGTAAAAACCAATGCAGGTTGGGTTGGTGGAAGAAACTGTGGGGTTCTCAGGCATCTCCTCTTAGAGGGCCCCACACATGGACTTACTCAGACTCACTCCCTCTGGGCTCCAGCACCAGGGCAGCACAGGGAGGAACTAAAGTGTCTGGCACGGGAGCAAGAGCTGGGGACAGCTTCCTCCAGGACAGAACTTCAGATAGTGGCCATTTTTTTTCTGAGCCCTCCACCTCACAGTACCACAGTGCAGGAGCAACATATCTGAGACTCTGTCAACCTGGATCACGCCGTTAGCCCTGCCCTGATGTTTACCTAAAGTTCTATGCCATCCAAATTACGGGCCCACCCAAGCTGGTAACAGTGACTTTTCCATATGAGTGGCTAGGCTAGGTGCAGGCTTCAGACCTTCCTAACTCCACTCAAACAAGCAACAACTGTGCCCAGCCCACTTACCTCTCGCTGAGTGTCCCCAGGCCCAGCACTAGCAGCAGCCATCTATAGATCGCTTTATAGCTTACTCTGAGTAGCCCCAGACAGAACTCAGGCAGTAGCTGACCCTGGCCTGTACCACCAGGGAAACCCCAGAGCCTGCACACCCAGTGGACATTTGCATACCATGTTGGAGCACCACCACTCAACCACCTCCACAAGCCATGGAGGGAGGTGGTTTGTGGCTAGCGGTCACAGCCAGTCCCGCCAGCCGTCTGGCTTGGGTAAATCCCTCCCACTGACCTGCTGACAGTAATTAAGACTCAACTACAAGAGGAAGGAGTACTCAGTACACACAAAGGGCAAACCTCAAGTACCCAGCTTGGGGGATAGGGGAAGCTGTGCCACTGGGCCCTATAGGACTCATAGTACATTAGGCTGTGCTACCGAGACAAGGAGTCAGAGCAGCTCTACAGAGACACAATCACAGGGAGGCTGCCAAAATGAGGAGACAAAGAAACATGGCCCAAATGGAAGAACAGATCAAAACTCCAGAAAAAAAAAAAAAACTAAATATAGAGATAAGCAATCTATCAGGTACAGAGGTCAAAAAACTGGTGGTTAGGATACTCAAGGAAATCACTGGGTACTTCAACAGCATAAAATGATCTAACCAGAAATTAAGGTTACACTAACTGAAATAAAGAAAAATTTACAGGGAATCAACAGTGGAGTAGATGAAGCTGAGAGTCAAATCAATGATTTGGAACATAAGGAAGAAAAAGATCCAATAAGAACAGCAAGAATAAAAAGAAATTCTGCCCCCCCCCCCAGAAAATGAGGTTAATGTAAGGAGCCTCTGGGATAACTTCAAGCACACCAACATAGGGGTGTCAGAAGGAGAAGAGAAAGAGCAAGAAATTGGAAACCTATTTGAAAAAATAATAAAAGAAAACTTCCTTAATTTGATGAGGGAAATAGACATACAAATCTAGAAACCACAGAGTCCCAATCAAGACGGATGCAAAGAGGACCACTCCAAGACACATCACAATTAAAATGCCAAAGGTTAAAGATAAAGAGAGAATCTTGAAAGCAGCAAGAGAAAAGCAGATAATTACCTACAAACAAGTTCCCATAAGACTGTCAACCGGTTTCTCCAAAGAAACTCTGCAGGCTAGAAGAGATTGGCAGGAAGTATTCAGAGTGATGAGAAGCAAGGACCTACAACCTAGATTACTCACAGCAAAACCATCATTTAGAATGGAAGGGCAGATAAAATGCTTCCTAGAACAAGGTAAAGCTAAAAGAGTTCATCATCACCAAGCCATTATTGTATGAAATGTTTGAGGGACTTATTTAAGAAAAGGAAGATCAAAACTATGAACATTAAAATGGCAATAAATACATAACTGTCAACATTTAAATCTAAAAAACAAACTAAGCAAACGAGCAGAACAGAAAGAGAATCATAGATGTGGAGAACATTGGGATGGTGGCCGGTGGGGAGGAGAGTCTGGGGGAGTGGGGGAAAAGGTGCAGGGATTCAGAAGTACAAGTTAGTAGTTACAGAATAGGCAGGGGGATGTTAAGAGCAAGTGTAAGAAATGGAGTTGCCAAAAAACTTATATTCGTGACCCACGGACCCACGGTGGGGGCATTGCCAGAGGCAGTGGGGGGTGCTGGATGGAGGATGGCAAAGGATGAAAAATTGGGACAACTGTAATAGCACAATCAAGAAAATATCATTGTAAAATGGAAAGGAAGCTGAGTGTGAACCCACTGTTCCCTTCCCACTTCTCTAGCATCTCCCAAAACATAAAGTCTCAGAAAAGGAGATATAAGGCCCAACCAGACATTTAATTTTTAATTACAAAAGTGTACAATGTGATTCTTTTTCAGTTGATTGCTTTGAGATGGCTGTTCAAGACCACTATTTTCATTGCTTTTATGTAATATATATCAACGCCCATCTCTGTTTTCCTATAGTCTGGCACAGGGAGCATGTAAGGATTTAATTGCTTAGAATCCTCTTTCATTCTTTAGGGAGAGCACCCCTATTTTCCTTTGGAAACTCCCTGGCCCATTCTCATTCTGCTCAGGTGGTGTTGGTGGGGTCACATCAATTCCTGATTTCAGGGGTGGGTACCAGTCAGCCACAGGTATGCTTTCAGGGCTAGCCCAGTGAAATTCAGGGCGCTCAGAGGAGAGTGTTGCTGGGAAAGGGATGTTAACACAGCTGGTGGAAGGTGAGACTGGGTCTCCAGGTAGCCATGTCAGCCCCTTCACTGGGGGAGTCTGCCTCATAAGGAAGCTGACCCCAAAGAAAGCAGACCTTCGAGACAGGGGAAGCCCAGACCCCAGCGGTGTGTTTTCAGGCCTGGCATTCAGCCCTGCCTGAAAATCCAGACTTCCCCCTGAGGTTCCAGTTACCGGAGCCGACACAGCCACTTTCTAGATGAAGCTGGTTTGAGCACTATCTCTGTCACTTGTATTGAGCAAGCCCTTACACGCTCTGTTTGTGTGGAGTTGTGGCCTCTGCACAAGTCGCTCTGACACTGACCCCTGGTACCAGCCCTGCCCCTCATTTGGAGCTCAGCCACTCCTCCTTCCCTGGAAATCACAGCCCTCAGGCTGCCCCTTCCTGTTTATTTCACCTTTGTCTCCATCAGTCCTATCCAGCAATCTATAGAAAGAAACACACAATTGAAAAAGAATTAGCACATCCAGACAATGGAATATTAACTAGCACTAAAAAGAAATGAACTGTCAGCCATGAAAAGCCGTGGAGGAAGCTTAACTGCATATTGCTAACTGAAGGAAGGCCCTCTGGAAAGGCTACATAGGGTATGATTCCAACAATATGATATCTGGAAAAGGCAAAACTAAGAAATAGAGTAGGAAGATTGGGGTTTGCTGGAGAGGGGATTGGTGAACAGGCGCAGCACAGAGGATTTTCAGAGCAGTAGAACTGCTCCGCGTGATACTGTAGTGGCGGATACGGGTCATCTTGTCCAAACCTGCAGACTGTACAACATCAGAGTGGACCCCAGTGAGATCTATGGAATTTGCGTGACAGTGATGTGTCCCGGTAGGTCCATCAGTTGAAACGAGTGTACTTCTGTAGTGGGGGATGTTGACAGTGGAAGAAGCTCTGCATAGGAGGGAAAAAAACCCAAAATGGAATTTATTTATTTAAAAAAATGTGTGCTCATTCTTACATGTTTAAACATCAGTTGCCTTCAAAGTGCTCTCCGTTTGATGCAGTACCCCTATCAAGACACGTTTTCCACCGCTCAGAACAGGTTTTCAGATCGTTGATTTTCATGCCCTTTGGTGCTTCTACCATTTTTTGTTTCACCTTTTCCACATCAGCAATACGTTTCCCCTTGAGGACTTTTTTTAGCCAGGGAAACAAAAATAAAAGTCACTCGGGATGAGGTCAGGTGAATAGGGAGGGTGGGACATGAGGGTCATGCCGTTTTTGGTCAAAAACTGCTAAGCATCCAGTGCGGTGTGAGCAGGTGCGCTCGTAAATCACCCATCGAGAACTGGGCAAACGGGGCGGAAGAGTCTTCAGAAACATTCCCGGAAGCTGTCCGCAGCCTCTCACAACAACGCCGTCTGGTGCACTGATACAGATGGGCTCCTGCAGCATTCATCTAGCCGGGACGCCTGCACTATAAGGGGTCCACCCTCCAGAAAATAATTCTGTTTTTTGGGAGTTCCCCCATATGTGGGAGCAGGGACTGTATGAGAAATCTGTACCTTCTGCTAAATTTAGCTGTGAATCTAAACTCTAAAAAATTCATCTTTTTTTTAAAAAGGGGTGTTATAGGGCATCTAGTTCACTTCCCTCTTACAATGTCTATACCAACAAAGTGTCCAATTTAGTCTAGAATGCTTGCAGTCATGGGGACTCTGCCACCCACAACAGCACTCTTACACCAAGCTGGGGTCTTTTCTCCGACAGCCTCTCCGCAGAAGGACAGGCTTTGGTGCACTCCCAAGCCTCCAAACACCTGGTCCATCGCCCCTTCACTCTTCGTGGTCGTTTGGGAGGGCCTGAAGACTGCAAAGGGAAAGGGAGCGTGGCCGCCTGTGCCGTGGGCCTGTAAGGGAACAGCGAACACAGGAGGCATGCCTCCTGCACCTGTGTCAAGGACCGCCGGTAATTAGCATTTTTAATATTCAATTTTAAAAATGAAAAAGAACCATGACTTGGAAACAGCTGTTGAGTTAAAGAGGGGAAGGAATTCATTTTGAGCTCCTTGTTTTCTAAGAGGTCTCTGAGTATGGCAGTAGGGACAGAGACAACTTAGCACAGTGGAGGGCTTCACCCAGTGGCTTTGCGCCACGTGTATTAGATGTCTTACAGTCCGGCGCATTCCACCGCGGCAGCTGCGCCTGGTTCGCAGGGGCGCTCGGCGATTCTTTTTTGTCAGCCTTCCTTCAAGGAGACACTGGACTGAAAAGCAGAATCCCTGGGTTCAGAAGGCAAAGTGGTAGGGAAGGCAGATTGGAGTGTGTTTCAGTAAAAAGGATACACACACACACACACACACACACACACACACCCCCTCCGGCCATCAGAAAGATCACGGATTGACTGGAGAACAATTTAACTTCGAAGAAAAGTAAGATCTTTACATTCCTGCAGTGGGCCTTCCCTCCCCTCTCACATACCTTGGTTGGTTTCTATGGTAGCAAATGGCCCACATGTCCCCCCTTCCACACTCCCAGAAAAGAAGGTCTAGTGTTCTGCAATGACATTCCCTTGCTGCTCTATCAGATTTTATCTTTCTTATTCTGGAAGGCTTCCTCCACCCTCTTTATTTCAATGAAATATATTAGCTGAAGGTAAGAGGAAAGGTGAAAATAATTCTCTTTTTCATTCAGTGCAAAATCTGAGATTTTCCTGTTGTTTCAATGATTTGAGTCTTAATAGCCCAAGTCATTTTTTCCTGGGAACATAGAACACCTATTTGATAAACAATCTGATAACAATAACTCAGAAGAATTTCACGTTTTAAATGTTACTTGGAACAACTAGTGAATTTCCACTGTTTTTCAGTGAGAGCAAGAGCAGGAAAACGCACAGTTCCCTTTCTTCTCAGAGCCTTTTAGAACATTGAACAGCATTGGAACTAACGTGATGCCAGTATTAATGGAAACAGTGCTGGGAGTTCCCTTAGTTAAATGAAAGGTCTAAAAATACTGCAGCTACACTGTGCTAATGTTCTTTTAGATCCTTTAGTTCTTCTCTTCTTTTCTGCAGTGGGAAGAATCCAGCAGACATGTTCACCTGCCCCTTCTCTCTCTAAGCCATCATTGCTACAGAAGACAAAGAAGAAGAGAAGTAAGCATCAGCCCTGGTGCCTCAAGAATGAGGGCTCTTGGGATATTTGACAAGACACTGTGATCACGAGATAAGGCCCCAGCAGGCAGAAGAGGTTCAGAAAGGCTCAGACAACTGAGTCAATTGTTTAACAGAACCCTTGGTTGCAAATTCCTCCGTAGACTGGACACACCCACCACTTGCCTGCTAACTTCCCTGGGGGTGCCCACAGAGTCACCTGCGGATTCTTGAGGCATCCTCATTTGTTTCTGCACAGATGGCAAAGCCTCTCCCCCAGCTTCTTACGCAGCAGTTTCTCAGCATAAGGTGCTAAGCTAAAAAGAAACAGAAATTCATCATAAATATCCACCTAGGATACAAGGAAAGAACAAGCTTCGCTCCTTACCCCCACCCCCACTCCCCAAATTACTGGGCAGGTGAGGGGTGAAGGCTAGTTCGGGGCCAAGGCCACTGATTCTGACCGCTTCATCTGGATTTCAGAATTACAGTAACCATAAAGTACCTCCTAAGCCCTAATCAGCACCACTGTCTCGGAGCACTCAGTAGTGGCTAAAAGACCACGGGTCCTAGTGTGGCATGCAAGTTACTTGGTTGGTGAAAATACAAATGGTTGATGTGATCATTTGTTAAACAAGTGTGAAATTCAGTCACCACCAAAAAACATTTTCATTGTAACAGTAGCATATGAAAGTTCAGGCATTTCACCAAGATACCTGCATCGTTATGCATTTTCCTTCTGATTAAAAAAGAAAATGGAGAGCAGATGAGAAAAATTTGACGTGCCGGTTTTTAGGAAATGCACAGATGACTCATGTGCTCACTTGGTGTGACAAGGGTACGGGTTTCTATATAAAGAAACAACTTAGCTCCAAAATAGAAGTCGCACACAGCAGAATGCAGCTCGTAGAGGCTCACACATTCCGAGCACGAGGAACACGAAGGCTGGTATGCTGGGGCATCCCTTCTGGGAATGTTGGATGAAGGCATTGCTAAGTCATTTGGAATGTAGCTGTCCATTCCAGGACCTTAAGGTTTTCAAGGTAGGAAGAGTCTAGAATTATTTGAAATAATTAACTGGCTCTAAAAAACAAACAATAACAACAAAAGTAAAACTTAACTTTTTTTGCAAATAATGTGTACTCCCATGCTAACTGGAAAAAATATTTAGCTTAATGATAAAAAAAGTTATAACGGATTTTGTGCCCTATAATATGGTGAATATCCAGTGAGATAAGGCATGTATGAAAGCACCCTGTAAATTATAGAAGTTTAGTACTTTTGTATATTTATTATGAGAATGAAGCATGTTGGGAGGTATTACAGCTCCGTCAGATCCTCTCCCAAATTTCTCTTTACCTGGGCCTAGATGAGGAGATAGGCTGGAAGGACCACACAGAAAAGTTTATTCCGTTCATTTGCCTAAACGCACAGTAGAGCCAAAAGCCAAGGCATTCTTCTGTTCCCTCTCCATGGGCAAGAGATAGAATCATTTGTTTTGGACAAGCTTTTGCACTCCATTATCAACCAGACCCACGGGGATTTTAGGGCAGAATGAGGCAGACTTCTTGCCGTTACAGCACATGCCTGGCGCTGGAACACGGTGGGAACAATGTGCAGATTGTTGTACTGTGCAGCCTCAGAATCGAGGAGCTTCTTGACAAATGTGCAAAGCAGTAAGACCCATGGCAGCCTCCCCTTCCCCATTATGAAGCAACCTTGCCCCTCCCCTTCCCCATTATGAAGCAACCTCCCTCTGGCCCGCCAGTCTTTCTCTGCGGTTTGAAGGAGGCCCGGCGCCCCTTGGATGTGTGCTTTTTTAGCTTGTATTCTTCACCATTGGGCACGCTACATTATTTGTCTGTTTGTTTATTAGCCAACTTTCCACACTGAAGCATAAGCTCCGTGAAAGTAGAGATATAATTTTCATTACTCTATCTCCAGAATCTAGAAGACTGATTAGCACATAGCACATATGAGCACTTAATTGGTGTTTGTGGGAAAAAAATGAATGAGTGAATCTGTGCATTTAACATGCATTGAGAAGGCGGGCAGTGGAGAGAGCCCAGGGAAGCTAGAATGGTGGAGGGGATGCCCAGGGGAGCCAGGACTGGAGGGGTCAGGGAGGGCTGGGGATGAGAATGCAGATAGAGATTGGCTTCGGAGGTGAGACAGGCTGCCCTGGTCACTGGCTTAGTTCTGGCTCACTCTTCTCACTGACGCCAGTAGACCGATGAGGATTGGTTTGTAGTCTGAGGTGACTTCGAGGGGGAGAAGATGGAGAGAGTGCTACTGATGGCCAATGAGGGTCTCAGGGAAGCAGAATAAAGTCAGTGGCTCAGAGTGGAGTGCAGGACTAGGACCTGGCATGCTGGTGGTGGGGAAGGCTTGAGGAGCACAGAGCAGGCCAGCTACATCCACCAAAACCACTTTGGAGAACCAAAGGACCAGCAGGAGTATGGAGTGTGCATGCACATTGCAATTTGTAAGTATTTGGTCTTCACCCGCGGTTGCAGATGAGTTTTGAGGAGTGGCTGGTTCTGGAGTCTGAGTGGGAAGTGAACCTGGGATGTCCATGAGGAGCCTACCTGCAGGGAGAACGATGGGGAATAATTCCCGGAGCTTTCCTGTGGGCGTCTCATGCTAAAGCAGTGCATGAATGGACATACAGGCTGGAAGGTAAGCTCACGAGGGCAAGGACTGAATGATTTTTCCACCTCTATAGTGTGGCCTGGCACACACTAGGTCCAATAACTAGTTGCTGGATAAAACAAATGAACAGAGCACATTATGTGCAAGAACTGGCACTGTCTCATGTGGGTCTTATCAAGGCCTTTAGGGGACTTGCATGCCCTCCTCTACGATGAAAAGTAATGCCTTTTAAGCACATCCCATGTCCCAGGCACTGTTCCAATTGCTCTGTACATATTGACTTGTTTGCTTGCTATCACGAATCCACAAGATAAAGCTAAAACTGTTGTCATCTCTGTCTACAGAAGTGTGACCGGAAAAGCTGGGCAGTTTGCTCTAACTGACAGAGCTAGGGAGTGGGAAAAGCAACATAGGCACCAGACAGTCCAACTGCAGAGCCTCACCACCCACAACTCGCTGCCCACTTCTCCAAAGGCCCCAGTGTCCAGCTACCCAAGGCAGAGTCCCCTTTATCCTCAGCCTTTATCTCACCTTTTTATCTTTTATGTAACTGGCAGGTGGAGGAGGTTTGTAGTTGGAATGGAATGTGTGAAATGCAAGGACGAAGAGGGCAGCAGGCTAGAAAGAAGGCTGGAGGCCCACGCTGTGTTGTGTGTGTGTGTGTGTGTGTTTTGGGGGGAATGGGCAGTGAGGGGAGTTAGGGGCAGTGGCCGCTAACAGTGACTTCTCACATGACCCACTGGGGTAAGAGCATTCCTCGCTACAGCTGTGTGGGCCACAGCTGGAGGACAGCGATTTGACCAGGATGATCAGGATGTCGCCTATGTTGATTCAGGGACGGAGCACAGGAAGTTTAGGACGGACTACCCAGGAAAGCACCACCAAACCCAATACTTCCAGTTTATTCCCGTTGGGGGAGGAGGACAGGGTGTCACTTCTTGAATTTAACTTAAGCCTCTAGTTCCACCACCTCTTCAGTTTGCCCAGGAGTCTCAAGACTGGAAAAAGTACTGAGAATTGAGTCCGTGGAGTGGAATTTAACTCCAACCATAAGCAAGTTTCTCTGCAAGGTGCTTTAAAAAGAGGAAAAATAGCATTCACCTATTTCTTGTTGTTTTGCTTTTTCCACTTTCTGTCCGTCTGTTACATAACACCAGCCCCATGCTGAGCGGGGATAATGCTACACAATAGACCGCGCTTGGTGACCAGCAGCGCATCCGCTGAGTGCTGGCGGCTGCTGACGGATGCCACAGCTCCACCTGAGCGTTAATCATCCACGGAACCTTCGATTGCTTCATATGTCCTGCCATGTGACCATTATGCATAGAGATGACAGGCTCCAGCC
>PVKM010012941.1:12604-31064 GCA_004027735.1 Carollia perspicillata | reverse complement strand
AAGAGAATGGCAAGAAATATTCCAAGTAATGAGAAGCAGAGGCCTGCAACCAAGACTACTTTAACCAGCAAGGCTCTCAATCAAGATAGAAGGCCAAATAAGGAGTTTCCAAGACAAAAGAAACCTAAAAGAATACACCTCCACCAAACTAGTTCTGGTAGAGATGCTAAAGGGACTGCTCTAAGGAAAGGAAGGAAAACAGAGAGGCACAGAGGAATACAGGTACAGAAATGGCAATGAATAAGTACCTATCAATAATAACCTTAAACATAAATGGATTAAGTGCTCCAATCAAAAGACATAGAATAGCTGAATGGATAAGAAAGCATGACCCACACATATGCTGCCTACAAGAGACCCACTTCAGGACAAAAGACCTACATAGACTGAAAGTGAAGGGATGGAAACAAATTTTTCAAGCAAACAAACAGGAAAAATGGCTGGGGTAGCAATGCTCATATCAGACAAAACAGACTTCAAAAAAAGGGCCATAAAGAGAGATCCAGGAGGTCATTTCATAATACTCAAGGGAAGAATCCACCAAGAAGACATAAACATTGGAAATGTATATGCACCCAACATAGGAGCACCCAAATACATAAAAAAAATCTTAGAGGACTTCAAGAACGATATTGATAGCAACACAATTATAGTAGGGGATTTTAACACCCCACTCTCAAAAATGACCAGATCTTCCAAACAAAATATCAACAAAGATATTGTGGCATTAAACAATGCCCTAGATGAAATGGACTTAACTGATATATATAGAGAGAGACCTTCATCCGAAAGAAGCTAAATATACCTTCTATTCAAATGCACATGGAACATTTTCAAAGATAGACCACATGACAGGACACAAAGCAAGCCTCAACAAATTCAAGAAAATTGAAATTATATCAAGCATTTTCTCTGACCACAAGGGACTGAAACTAGAAACCAACCCCAAAGGAAAAAAAACAAAAAAACTCAAAATCATGAAGATTGAATAGCATGGTATTAAACAATCAATGGGTCAAGAATGAAATTAGGGAAGAAATCAAAAAGTTTCTGGAAAGAAATGAAAATGAACTCACAACAACCCCAAACTTATGGGACACAGCAAAGGCAGTCCTGAGAGGGAAGTTCATAGCAACATGGGCCTACCTAAAAAAGATAGAAACATTTCAAACAAACAACCTAACCCTATGCCTACAAGAACTCGAGGAACAACAACAAAGATAGCCCAGAGCTAGTAGAAGGAAGGAAATAACCAAGATCAGAGCAGAATTAAATGACATAGAGACTAAAATCACAATTCTAAGGATCAATGAATCCAGGAGCTGGTTCTTTGAAAAGATAAACAAAATCAACAAGCCTTTAAGCAGGTTCATCAAGAAAAGAAGAGAGAGGACCCAAATAAACACAATCAGAAATGAAAGAGGAGAGATTACAACTGACACCACAGAAATACAACGGATTGTAAGAAATTACTACAAAGAACTGTATGCCAAAAAAAATTGAAAACCTAGGTGAAATGGACAAAGTTCTAGAAAAATATAACCTTCCAAAACTCAATGAAGAAGAAGCAGAAAGCCTGAACAGACCAATAACAGCAGATGAAATTGAAGCAGTAATCAAAAAACTCCCAACACACAAAAGCCCTGGACCAGATGGTTTCTTAGGACAATTCTACAAAGCATTTAAGGAAGAGCTAACTCCTATCCTTCACAGACTATTCCAAAAAATACAAAATAATGGAAGACTTCCAACCTCTTTTTATGAAGCCAGCATCATCCTAATCTCAAAACCAGATAAAGACACAACAAAGAAAGAAAACTTCAGGCCCTGGCTGGTGTAGCTCAGTGGACTGAGCATGCACCTGCAAACCAACAGCGTGGTTCCAATCCCAGTCAGGGCATGTGCCTGGGTTGCAGGCCAGTTCCAGCAAGGGACACATGAGAGGCAACCATACATTGATGTTTGTCTCCCTCTCTCCTTCCTTTCCCCTCTAAAAGATAAATAAATAAAATCTTTAAAAAAAAAGAAATAAAGAAAACTTCAGGCCAATATTGCTGATGAACATAGACTCTAAAATCCTCAACAAAAGATAAATAAAATATTGGCAAACCGCATCCAACAATATATTAAAAAGATCATACACCATGACCAAGTGGGATTCATCCCAGGGATGCAAGTATGGTTCAATATTCACAAATCACTAAATGTATTACATCACATAAACCAAAGCAAAGACAAAAATCACATGATCATATCAATAGATGTGGAAAAGGCATTTGATAAGGTACAGCACCCATTTATGATAAAAACACTCAGCAGAATGGGAATAGAGGGAGCATTCCTCAACATAATAAAGGCCATATATGAGAGACCTACAGCCAACATCATACTCAATGGGCAAAAACTAAAATCTCTTCCACAAAGATCAGGAACAAGACAAGGTTGTCTACTTTCACTACTTCTATTCAAAAAAGTATTGGAAGTTTTAGCCACAGCAATCAGACAAGGAAAGGAAATAAAAGGCATCCAAATTGGAAAGGAGGAAACAAAACTGTTATTGTTTGCAGATGACATGGTAGTGTATATAGAAAATCCAATAGACTTCACCAAAAAAACTGCTTGACCTAATAAATGAATTTGACAAAACAGTGGGATACAAAGTCAATATCCAGAAATCAAAGGCTTTTTTGTATACCAACAATGAAACATCCGAAGCAGAAATCAAGAAAAAATCCCATTTGATATAGCAAAAAGAAAAATAAAATACCTAGAAATAAACCTAACCAAGGAGGTAAAAGACCTGTACTCAGAAAACTACACAACACTGAAGAAAGAAATCAAGGAAGACACAAACAAATGGAAATATATACCATGTTCATGGATCGGAAGAATTAACAATAGGAAAATGTCCATACTACCCAAAGCAATTTACAGATTCAATGAAACACCTATTAAAGTAAAAATGGCATATTTCACAGACATAGGACAAAAACTTCAATAGTTTATATGGAAGCATAAATGACCCCAAATAGCTGCTGCAATTTTGAGAAAGAAGAGCAAAGTAGAAGGGATCACAATACTTGATACCAAACTGTATTACAAGGCCACTGTGATCACAACAGCCTGGTACTGGCATAAAAACAGACACATGGACCCATGGAACAGAACAGAGAGCCCAGTAATAAACCCAAGTCTCTACAGTCAATTAATATTTGACAAAGGGGGCAGAAACATAAAATGGAGTAAAACTAGCCTCTTCAACAAATGGTGTTGGGAGAACTGGACAGCTACATGCAAAAAAAATGAAACTCAAGCACCAACTTACACCATACACCAAAATAAATTCAAGGTGGATAAAAGATTTAAATATAAGTTGCGACACCATTAAAGTCCTAGAAGAGAACATAGGCAGGAAAATGTCAGATATTTCACATAGCAATATTTTCACTGATATATCCCCTACAGCAAGGGACATAAAGGAAAGAATAAACAAATGGGATGTCATCAAAATAAAAAGCTTCTGCACAGCTAAAGAAAGCAGTATTAAAATAAAAAGAGAATCAACTGTATGGGAAAACATATTTGCCAATGATACCTCAGACAGGGGTTTAGTTTCCAAAATATATAAAGAACTCACACAACTCCACTCTAAGACAAGCAACCCAAATAAAAAATGGGCAAAGGACTTGAACAGTACTTCTCCAAGGAGGACATACAGAGGATCCAGAGACACATGAAAAGATGCTCAGTATTGCTAGCTATCAGAGAGATACAAATTAAAATCACAATAAGATACCATTTCACACCAGGCAGAATGGCCATCATAAACAAAGCAACAAATAACAAGTGCTGGAGATGATGTGGAGAAAAAGGAACCCTAATGCACTGTTGGTGGGACTGCAGACTGGTACAACCACTATGGAAAACAGTATGGAATTTTCTCAGAAAACTAAAAATGGATCTGCCTTTTGACTCGGCAATTCCACTGCTAGGATTATATCCTAAGAACCCTGAAACACCAATCCAAAAGAACCTATGCACCCCAATGTTCATAGCAGCACAATTTACAATAGCCAAATGTTAGAAGCAACCTAGGTGCCCATCAGTAAATGAATGGATCAAAAAACCATGGTACATTTACAAGAATGGAATTCTATGCAGCAGAAAGAAAGGAGCTCCTACCCTTTGAGACAGTGTGGATGGAAATGGAAAGCATTATGCTAAGTGAAATAAGTCAGGCAGTGAAAGACGAATACCACATGATCTCACCTTTAGCAGGAACCTAATCAACAAAACAAACAAGCAAGCAAAATATAACCAGAGACACTGAAATGGAGAACAGGCCAACAGCGTCCAGAGGGGAGGGGGGGAGGGAATTTCAGAGGAAAAGGGGAAGGGTTTGCAGGAACAAGTATAAAGGACACATGGACCATTACAAGGGGGGTAGAAATGGGAGGGAGGTGGGGAGGGCTGGGAGGTGGGTTGGGATGGGGGTAAAAGGCAGAAAACTGTAGTTGAACAACAATTTAAATAAATAAATAAACAAACAAACAAATAAATAAATAAATATAAATAAATAAATAAATAGAAACTTTGCATACTAGAAGGGATTGAGAAGAAATATTCAAAGTTATGAAAAGCAGTGACCTACAGCCAAGATTGCTCTACCCAGCAAAGCTATCATTTAGAATTGAAAGACAGATAAAGAGCTTCCCAGTCATGAAAAAACTAAAGGAGTTCATCATCAGCAAATCATTATTATACAAAATATTAAAGAGACTTATTAAGAAAAAGAATATCAAAACTATGAACAATAAAATGGCAATAAATACACATCTATCAACAATTTAATCTAAAAATGTTAAACTAAGCAAACAAGGATAACAGAGACATAAGCATGGATATGGTGAAAATTTTGGTTGTTGCCAGATGAGAGGGGATAAAGGGGAATGGGTGAAGAGGTGAGGTGATTAAGATGAACAAACAGGTAGTTGCAGAATAGTCATGGGGTGCAAAGTACAGTATAGGGAATAGAGTAGCAAAAGAACTTATATACATGACCCATGGACATGAACTATGGTGTCTGGATTGCCTGAAGGAGTGGAAAGGTGCTGGAGGCAACGGGGAAAGTTTGGGACAATAGCATAATCAATAAAATATAATTTAAAATGTAATGGGAACTGACAGTATGGGAGAACATATTTGCCAATGATACATCAGACAAGGGTTTAATCTCTAAAATATATAAAGAACTTATAGAACTCAACACCAGGAAGACAAACAATTCAATTAAAAAATGGCAAAGGACCTGAATAAACACTTCCCCAAGGAGGATATACAGATGGCCCATAGACATATGAAAAAATACTCAACATCACTAGCCATCAGACAGATGCAAATTAAAACCACAATGAGATATCACCTCACAACTCCAAAATGGCAATCATTAATAAATCAACAAACAAGTGCTAGTGAGGATGTGGAGAAAAAGGAACCATAGCACATTGTTGGCGGGAATGCAGACTGGTGCAGCCACTGTGGAAGACAGTATGGAATTCCCTCAGAAAACTAAAAATGGAACTGTCTTTTGACCCAGCAATACCATTGCTGGGATTATACCCTAAGAACCCTGAAACACCAATCCAAAAGAACCTATGAACCCCAATGTTCATAGCAGCACAATTTACAATAGTCAAGTGTAGGAAGCAACCTAAGTGCCCATCAGTATATGAGTGGATCAAAAAACAGTAGTACATTTACACAATGGACTACTATACAGCAGAAAGAAAGGAGTTCCTAGTCTTCACAAAAACATGGATGGAACTGGAGAGTATTATGCTAAGTTAAATAAGCTAAGCAGTGAAAGAGAAATACTATATGATCTTACCTATAAGTGGAATCTGATCATCAAAACAAACAAGCAAGCAAAATACAATGAGGGACATTGAAATAAAGAACAAACTGACAGTAACTAGAGAGGAGTGGGTAGAGGGATAATAGGGAATAATAGGGGAAGGGCCACCAAGGAACATATATAATGGACGTAAGGACAAAGCCAATGGAGTAGGTTCAAGGGTGGGAGGTGGGTATGGCTGGGGTGGGGGAATGGTGGGGCGGAAATGGACATGACTGTACTTAAACAACAATGAAATAAATTAAAAATATCAAGGTCATGAAAGGCAAGGAAAGACTGAAGAATTGTCACAGACAGGAGGAGAGGAAGGGGATATGACATGAGTAAGGTGACAAATGCAATGTGGAATCCTGGAACAGAAAAAAAATTTCAGTGGAAAAACTGATGAAATCTGAATGAATTTTGTAGTTTGGTTAATAGTATTGTCAAGGTTGATGAATATTCCATGGTTATATAAGGTTATAACATAAGAGGAACCTGGGTGGAAGAATTATCTGTACTATTTTCACAACCCTTTTGTATGTCTAAAATTATCTCAAAATAAAAATTTAAAAAGGAGCCCTGGGTGGTGTGGCTCAGTGGACTGAGTGCTAGCCTCTGAACCAAAGTGTCGCTGGTTCAATTCCCAATCAGGGCACATGCCTGGGTTGCGGGCCACGTCCCCAGTGGGGGGAACATGAGAGACAATGACACATTGATTATTCTCTCCCTCTCTTTCTCCCTCCTTTCCCCTCTGTCTAAAAATAAAATAAATAAAATCATTTTTAAAAGTTCAAAAAGGGAGCTGAGACACATTGTCTCTAATGTCAAAAGACAAAGGTTTCACTCCAGACACCCTCTTTCCTGCCAACTTCTCACTTCCTCTGAGAACTTAACAGTGATGCTTAAAGGCCTCTAGCTGCAGTAACAACAAATCAGTTCATCAATCTGAAGAAATGAGCTGCTTAGATCTGCATTTTCCGAATAATTGAAACAAATATTTTTGGAAGGCACTATTTCCAGAAAAGGTTTAATAGTATCCATTCATGTACCTTCTTATATAGATTATGAAAAACACTGCTTAATTTTTGATTATCCACAGCATTAGATTGTCCATAAACATCTGGTTTTGTACAGTATATAAATAAAAGAGCTGTTGGGGCTGGCCAATGCAGAGAGCTAATTGTAGTGTTGGGTATTTTGGTTCTGCTCTGTGAACCTGCACTATCTCCTCTTTCCTTATCTTATAAGGCTGCCCTGTTAGTTCTTCAGAAGGAGAAAGGGGTACATCAGATGAGGTGGCAGCAGGGTATGTCTAGTACCCCAAGAAACCCTCGGAAATTAGTAGAGCACAAGTCATTTTCACCATTCTCTGGGTTCTCTGAGATGATGTCATCATCATAATCAGTGTTCTGGGCCACTAATCAGTGACCAGAGTCCACCCTGCATAGGGCACATTTTTACTAAAAAGTGTCTGTAACATGGCAGCACCAAGGGCCAAAAGAGTCTATGATACAATGAGCACCTCCTAATATGTTTGTGTGCCACTGAAATTCAGGTATCACTGAGGCCAAGACTTCACAGAGGAAAGCAGCTAGAGCACCATGACCCCTGTGGGCTGTGCCATTGGCACCCAAGGATACCACACACACACTCTGACCCTGTGTCACACTTCTCTCTTAGACTTGGTAAATTTATTTGTCTCTGAAAAGAAGGGCTAAATAGTTCCCTGTCCAGTATGGCTCAGTGGATTGTGTGCCAGTCTGCAAATCAAAGGGTTGCCAGTTCTATTCCCAGTCAGGACACATGCCTCAGTTGCAGGCCAGGTCCCCATTTGGGGGTGTGTGAGAGTCAACCATACATTAATGTTTCTCTCCCTCTTTCTCCCTCCCTTCCCCTCTCTCTAAAAATAAATAAAATCTGCCCTGGCTGGTGTAGCTCAGTGGACTGAGCACAGGCCTGTGAAGCAAAAGGTCGCTGGTTCAATTCCCAGTCAGGGCACATGCCTGGGTTGCAGGCCAGGTCCCCAGTAGGGGACACATGAGAGGCAACCACACATTGATGTTTCTCTCTCACTCTTTCTCCTTCTCTTCCCCTCTCTCTAAATATAAATAAATAAATATTATTTAAAAATAAAATTAAAATTAATGAAATCTATTTTTAAAAGAATTTTAAGGGCTGAATATTTAGTCTTTGAAGGTCACTTTCAGCTAGCAGTCTGCTCTTTGAGATTTTATTTTATCTTTTATATGAATAAAAGAATAATTATTACACTGAATGGTGCAAATATCAGCTTCATCAATTAGAAACAATCCTCTCTTTTCTAAGTGCAGTGTCTGATATCCCACCAAGCCACACTGTGAAAAGCTTTATGTTGGAAGAAAGTTTCAGTGTATATCAACAGCATAAATGGGCCTCTGTGCACCGAACTATTGGACAACCCCAAAACCTCCTCTTATAAAAGTGTATATGAGCTGTCAGCCTCTGGTGCCCATCTACAGTAGAGAAGCTGGTATCCATTCAATGAGCCCCAAGAAAATGTCCTCAAGCTGCAGACTTTGTGGAATGCTTGAAGAATTTTCTATTTATTATTTTCTTTCATTTATACAAGTCTTGACTTGCTTCACCATGATTCCATGTGTAACACAAAGCCAAATGAAGAAATGCAGAAATTCCTCCATATAATCAGTTCAACTTATATGTCCAAACTGAGTAAAACCAAAGAATGTATCAAGGAAGCTCTAGAGAGAGGAAGTCAAGCAGGACCTCAACAGACAAGTTTGCTGAGGTCCACAGCCTAAGCTTGGGAGGGGGTGCTCCCTACCCCCACCCTACTACTAGGCACCAAGTCCAAGAGAGCTTGGTGCTACACTTCCCACCACCATCAAACTGTCTTGACTCCTTTGCCCTGGCTTCAAGACTATCACATTACTAGCCCACATAAATTGTTACCCTGAGGCAGAGGCATGGAGCACAAAGGGTGTGAGATTAGTGATTTGGATTTGGGATCAGGATATACCACACAGTGTATACACTAAAAATTACTAAATTTTACATTTTAAAAGGGTAAATTTTATGGTATGTAAATTAAGTCTTAATTTAAAGTCCTTAAAAATAAATTCTAGATCTGGGTCTGCATTTAACTCTGCCATGTATGAGCTATCACACTTTATACAAGTTACTGAACAGTTCTGTGACTCACTCTCCTAAAGGGCAGTCTCCTCATTAAAAGGAAGATAATAGTTCTACTCTGCAACAAGACTACTGGGAGGATTAGAGATAATGCACATAAAGCTCCGATAACAGTGCTTAGGATGTGGTAGTCATGGCAACCAATAAATGGTAGCTGTTTTTCTCTATTCAAAATGAAAGAAGCCAGACACACAAAAGGCCATGTATTGTATGATTCCATCTGTACAAAATGTCCAGAATGGGCAAATCCATAGAGACAGAAATTAGATTAGTGGTTGCTAAGAGCTGGGGAGAGGAAGGAATGGAGAGTTATTGCTAATGCATACAGGCTTTCTTTCGGGGATAATGAAAATGTTCTAGAATTACATAGTGGTGATAGTTGTGCAACATAGTCTATCTACTAAAAGTTACTAAATTTTATATATTTTTAAAATATATTTTATTGATTATGCTATTACAATTGTCTCATTCCCCCCCCTTTATTCCCCTCTGCCCTTCCCACCCCCCACTCACATCCCCCCCTTTAGTTCATGTACATGGGTTGTATGTATAAGTTCTTTGGCTTCTACATTTCCTATACTATTCTTAATCTCCCCACTCTATCTTCAACCTATCATTTATGCTACTTATTCTCTGTACCTTTTCCCCTTTTTTCCCCACCCACTCCTACCTAATAACCCTCCATGTGATATCCATCTCTGTGATTCTATGCCTGTTCTAATTGTTTGTTTAGTTTGTTTTTGGTTTTTTTTTTTAGGTTTGGTTGTTAATAACTATGAGTTTGTTGTCATTTTACTGTTCATATTTTTTATCTTCTTTTCCTTAGATAAGTCTCTTTAACACTTCATATAATAAAGGCTTGGTGGTGATGAACTCCTTTAACTTGACCTTATCTGGGAAGCACTTAATCTGTCCTTCCATTCTAAATGAAAGCTTTGCTGGATAGAGTAATCTTGGATGTAGATCCTTGCCTTTCATGACTTGGAATACTTCTTTCTAGCCCCTTCTTGCCTGTAAGGTCTCTTTTGAGAAATCAGCTGACAGTCTGATGGGAACTCCTTTGTAGGTGACTGTCCCCTTATCTCTTGCTGCCTCTAGAATTCTCTCCTTCATTTTAATCTTGGCTAATGTAATTATGATGTGCCTTGGTGTGTTCCTCCTTGGGTCCAACTTCTTTGGGACTCTCTGAGCTTCCTGGACTTCCTGGAAGTCTATTACCTTTGCCAAATTAAGGAAGTTCTCCTTCATTAGTTTTTCAAATAAGTTTTTCCTTGCTCTCCCTCTTCTCTTTCTGGCATCCCTGTGATTTGGATATTGGAATGTTTAAAGATGTCCTGGAGGTTCTTAAGCCTCTCCTCCTTTTTTTAATTTTTGTTTTGTTTTGTTTTTGATTTCTTCTTTCTTCATTCTGTTCTGCTTGAATATTTATTTCTTCCTTCTTCTCCAAGTCATTGATTTGAATCCCAGTTTCCTTCCCTCCACAGTTAGTTCCCTATACATTTTCCTTTATTTCACTTTTCATAGGCTTTATTTTTTCCTCTGTTTTACAACCATACTCAACCATTTCTGTGAGCATCCTGATTACCAGTGACTTGAACTCTGCATCTGATAGGCTATCTATCTCTTTATCACTTAGTCTGTTTTTGGAGCTTTGATCTGTTCTTTCATTTGAGCCATATTTCTTTGTCTCTGCATAGTTGTTATATTGTAAGGGGTGGAGGCTTAGGTATTTGCCAGGGTGGGGCAACCCGCATCGCTACATTGTAGCGATGTATGTGGAGGAGGGGTCTGAGAGGGAGCAATGCCACTTGCTGGGCTTTCAGCGGGCTTTCATTCACTTTCCCCAATACCCACAAGCAAATTGTGTCCTTCTAGTGTTGATTCCCAGGTGGGTGGGCTTGTGTACATTCTAGGACCCTGTGGGTGTCTCCAATAAACTTTCCAGTGAGGCTGGGAGTTTCTCCCACACCCACATGGGTTTTTACAGCCAGAGGTTTTGAGGCTTTCTTTTCCCATGCTGGAACCTTGCATTGTGCAGTCCGTTTCACTCCCAAGTTGCTGTTCCTGGATTATCCTTATGCAAACGTGGGACTGCCTGCTCCACCAGCTGCTGCCTTGCCAGCTGGGTCCTCCAGCTACTACCTTGCTGCATTTCTTCTTAGTCCCAGCTGTTCATCTCCACCTCTCCTACTGGTCTGAATGAATGTTTCTTCTTTAACTCCTTGGTTGTTTGACTTCCATACAGTTCAATTTTTGACAGTTTTGCTTATTTTTGTTTTTCAATTTGTTGTCCTTCTTTTGGTTGTGTGAGGAGGAAAAGTGTATCTACCTATGTCTCCATCTTGGCTGGAAGTCGAGTTCAAATTTAACCTTTTAAAATATAAAATTTAAAGACAAAAAATAGTCCAAATGAAAGAATAGATCAAAGCTCCAGAAAAAATACAACTAAGCAATGAAGAAATAGCCAACTTATCAGATGCACAGTTCAAAACACTGGTGATCAGGATGCTCACAAAAATGGTTCAGTATGGTTGCAAATTACATGAAAAAATGAAGGCTATGCTAAGTGAAATAAAGGAAAATGTACAAGGAACCAACAGTGATGGGAAGGAAACCAGGACTCAAATCTGGTGTGGACCAGAAGGAAGAAATAAACATTCAAGGAGAACAGAATGAAGAAAGAAGAATTAAAAAAAAAATGAGGAAAGGCTTAAGAACCTCCAGGACATCTTTAAACATTCCAATATCCAAATCACAGGGATGCCAGAAAGAGAAGAGGGAGAGCAAGGAAAAACTTATTTGAAAAACTAATGAAGGAGAACTTCCCTAATCTGGCAAAGGTAATAGACTTCCAGGAAGTCCAGGAAGCTCAGAGTCCCAAATAAGTTGGACCCAAGGAAGCACACACCATGGCACATCATAATGACATCATGAAAGATAAGGAGAGAATCTGAAAATCAGAAAGACAAAAGGAGACAGTTACCTACAAAGGAGTTCCCATAAGACCATCAGCTGATTTCTCAAAAGAAACCTTGCAGACAAGAGGGGGCTAGAAAGAAGTATTCCAAGTCATGAAAGGCAAGGACCTACATCCAAGATTACTCTATCCAGCAAAGCTTTCATTTAGAATGAAAGGGCAGATTAAGTGCTCCCCAGATAAGGTCAAGTTAAAGGAGTTCATCACCACCAAGCCCTTATTATATGAAATGTTAAAGAGACTTATCTAAGGAAAAGAAGATAAAAAATATAAACAGAAAAATGACAACAAACTCACAGCTATCAACAACTCAACCTAACAATAAAACCTAAGCCAACAACTAGAACAGGAACAGAATCACAGAAATGAAGATTGCATGGAGAGTTATCAGCCAAGGAGTGGGATGGGGAGAGAGGGAGAAAAGGTACAGACAATAAGTAGCATAAATGGTAGGTAGAAAATAGACAAGGGAAGGTTAAGAATAGTATAGGAAATGTAGAAGCCAAAGAACTTGTAAAGTACAACCCATGGACATGAACTAAAGGGAGCGAATGCTGGTGGGAGGGGCTGTGCAGAGCGGAGGAGAATAAAGAGAGGAAAATTGGACAACTGTAATAGCACAATCAATAAAATATATTTTTATAAAGAATAGTATAGGAAATGTTGAAGCCAAAGAACTTATATGTGTGACCCATGGACATGAAATAAGGGGGGAGGGATGCAGGTCGGAAGTGAGGTGCCTGGCAGAGGGGGACAAATGGGGGGAAATGGGACAACTGTAATAGCATAATCAATAAAATATTTTTTAAAAGACACCAATGTTGTATTTCACAGATCTAGAACAAATATTCCAAAAGTTTATTTGGAACCACAGAAGAAAATAGCCTCAGCAATCTTGGAAAAGGAGAATAAAATTGTAGGTATCTCAGTACTTAATATCAAACTTTACTACAAGGTCATTGTAATCAAAAGAGCTTAGTAGCAGCAAATGAATAGGTATATAGATCAATGAAACAGAACAGAGAGCCCAGAAATAAACCCACATTTTCATCATCAAGTAACATTTGACAATGGAGGTAAGAGCATAAAATGGAGTAAAGACCATCTCTTCAATAAATGGTGTGGGGAAAATTGGACAGATAAATGCAAAGAAATGAAATGCAACCACCAATTTACACTATACATAAGAATTAATTCAAAATGGATAAAAGGCTTAAATGTAAGTCACAAAACCATTAAATTCCTAGAAGAAAACAGGCAGTAAAATTTCAGACATCTCTAATAGCAATATTTTTGCCAATACTACATCAAACTAAAAGGCTTCTGCACAGCAAAAGAAACCATCAACAAAATGAAAAGAGAATCCACTGTATGGGAGAACATATTTGGTAATGACACATCTGATAAGGAGTTAATTTTCAAACTATATAAAATACCACTCAACACCAGGAAGACAAACCCAATTAAAAGTGGGCAAAAGATCTGGATAGACACTTCTCCAAAGAGGACATACAAGTGGCCAATATACATATGAAAAGATGCTCAACATCACTAATTATCAGAGAGATACACATTAAAAACAAAATGAGATATCACATCACTCCTATCAGAATAGTCATCATCGATAAATTAATAAACAACATGTGCTAGTGAGGATGTGGAAAAAAGAAAACCCTAGTGTACTGTTGGTGGGGATGCAGACTAGTACAGCCACTGTGCAAAACAGTATAGAGTTTCCTCAAAAAATTAAAAATGGAACTGCCTTGTGACCCAGCAATTCCACTTCTGGGAATATATCCTAAGAATCCAGAAATAGTAATTCAAAACAATATATGCACCCCTATGTTTATTGCAGTTTTATTTACAATAGCCAAGATCTGGAAACAGCCCAAGTGCCCATCAGTAGATGAATGGATCATAAAGCTGTGGTACATTTACACAATGGAATACTATGTGGCCATAAAAAGGGAATCTTACCTTTTGTGACAGCATGGATAGACCTGGAGATTATTATGCTAAGTGCAATGAGCCAGTCAGAGAAAAACAAGTACCATATGATCTCACACATGGAATCTAATGAACAAAATAAACTGATGAACAAAATAGAAACAGAGGCATAGATACATGGAACATACTGACAGCTGTCAGAGGAGGGGGGAGGGGGGACTGGTTGAAAGAAGGTGAAGGGCTTATCCAAAAAACATACATATTTCAGAATGTATAATGCATTCCCGTGCATAATGTGCACCCATATTTTTGGCCTAAACTTTCAGAAAAAAATCTTTCATTTTAATTTTTAATTCAATGTTTAATTTATTTATATTTAGAAACAAAACCAATTATTGTATTTCAGGGTATTATTTTGCATATGGATATCATTATTGCTTTCTAGAGTTACACTTTTAACACATAAGCATAAATAAAAGAATTAAAAACATTTATATAGATACCGAATTAGTACTAACCATGTAGAATATGTATCCTTATTTTTCCCTCAGAAATTTGGGCAAAAAGTGTGCATTATACATTGCAAAATACAGTATGTACATAACACATAGACACACATGACAGTGTTGTGATAGAGGGAAAGAGGGCTAGGGTTAGGTGGAGGTGGACAAAGAGGGGGAAATGGGGATAGAAAGAGACTTTGCTTGGGGTGATGGGTTCATGATGCAGTGTGAAGATGATGCTTTACTGAGTCATGCACTCTAAACCTGTATGCTGTTGTGAACCAATGTCACCCCAATAAATTTAGTTTTAATTTTTTTAAAGCATTCAGTGCTGCTTAAAAGCATCTAGGCTTTAAACATAAGTTTAAAGTTTTGCTGTTGTGCATTTCTTCACCTTTGTGTAAAAAAGTGATGCCAATGTAATCATCATTAGAGTGATCACATGGTAAGTGTTTTCAAGGTGCCTATTCTCCAAATGTCAGATATGCTCATAGTTTCATTTTTTTTTAATTTTTTAAAATTTTATTCCAGACAGAGAGACATTGATATGAAAGAAACATTGATGTAAAAGAAACATGAATTGATTGCCTTCCACATGCACCCTGACCAGGGACTGAACCCACAACCTAGGCATGTGCCCCAGCTGGGAATCAAATCCACAATCTTTTGGTCTAGAGTACAATGCTCCAACCAACTAAACCACACCACCCAGGGCATGCTCATGTTTTTTAAGCCTTAACATTTTGTACTTAGGAAAAGCAGAAAAACAAAAAAGTCAGAATCTCTATTTTTCTTTGCAAAGCGATACTACTGGGAAGTCACGAGTTCATTCATTCATTCATTCATTCATTCACTCATTTATTCATTAAAGCATCAAGCATTTTTTAGTCTCCTCTCCTGTGCAGAGTGCTGTTCTCTCTCAGGCTCTAATTGGGCAAGTTTCCTGGAGGAGATGTTGCAGTGAGGCTCCATAAGAGGACTGGTACTAATGAAGTGAAGAAGCTAAAGAGAGAAATGAAAGTGAAGACACCTGGCTTGTATATGTAAAAAGAGTTACTTTAGGAATTGTGTGAGATAATGTAGAAGGCACTACTTTTAGAAGAATGGACTATACAAATATATTAATGTAATCCAATGAAGGAAGAAAAACAAGGCTGTGATCAGCATAAAGTTGTAAATGCTATGCACCAAATTAACAGATTAGACATAGGTCCTCTCTGAGGCTAGAGAGGCAAAAATCCCTCTGCACTTTGGTAGTTGGAGAATAACCCATGTCAGAACTGGGGCAAGAGTGGGATTTTCCATTTGTCCTGGTCTTTTAACCTTTGGGTCAGGTGTATTATCCTAGGGCATCCACATTATAACCTATGATTTGTTGAAGTATAAATAGGGAGAGGGGTATTAAATCTCTATTTTACATAATAGGAAAGTCAAGGTCAAAGGAGGTAAATTGTGTGACTTACTCAACATCACAAAGCAAGCCAGTCCAGAAAGTGGGAACCCATACAGCTAGGCAGTGGAGCTGGAATGACTGTCAGCAATTATAAATGTAAAGATTAGAGAGACACCCTATTCATACATCTTAGTTACCAATTTTGTAGAGGAGGATACTGAAAAGAAATAGAAGTCTGAAAATTATCTGCAGAGTTCAGTCAACAGCTAAATGTCTCTTGCCCCCTCCCAGTGATTGAGAATTCTCTGTAAACCAAATTTTATTCTAACCTGAGATACTGACACAGTATTTCCTAATTCTAGAGTTCCACAGAAGGAATTAAGCACTAGGCTAGGAGCTGGGAGACCTCAGATCCACTCTTATTTGGGGACTCCTGGACTCCATGACCCTAGACAAGTCCCCAAAATTACCTTTGGTGGGATCAACCTTCCCTTATGTAAAACGAGAAATAATATTCACCATTCACTTGTCTCACCATATCATAGGAATATAGTGAGAATATACCAGGATAACATGTGTGAACACAAATTACTAAAGTGCTATACAAATTCAAGGTATTTTCTAAAGACTCTGTAGTGACTGTTTTTAGAACAGAATAGCCTGTATGATAATCAGTCAAACAAAATTTCCAAACAAGAATCTAACATGTGTCTTTCACTGCTTGGCAGCCTTCTGGCCTAGCACCTTGGCTGGTCTCTGTGGTCAGTGCCTCTCAGCATCTGGGAGCCAGCACAGTCCAGAGATGCATGCCATATGTTGGGGCATGCCCCACTACAAGCTGGCTTTAATCCTAAAAGCCATGCAGCAGTATTGGTACAGTAGGCTTCAATAGACTTAACTGCAACTCAGAATTTCTCCTCCAGCACCTGAGTCAATGCTGATGGTCTTGTGTAGAGTGGATTAAGAGTACAAGATAAGTTCTCAATTCCAATTAAGAAGCAGAGGAAAATTTAAACTGTCTCCTTCAAAGTTTATCATAACCACCACCATCAAGACAGCAAACCAAAGGACAAAGACTTTGACCTACTCTGTTGCTCTGTGTATTCCAATTCACATAGGGTGTACAGACTTGAATGGGTTACTAACGAGTAAATAAAATGTCGGACACTGCTGTCATTGCACACCTTTATTTACAAAGTTACTAAAAATAGGACCATACTGAAGACAGCAGACATTGCCATAGTGGTCCTGTACTTTATCCTAGTCACATGCATTGATTTTTTTGCCATGTGGAAATCTAATACAAGCACCATGAGTGTACTTCCTGGCTAGGCGCTCTATGACCAGGGTGGCAATTGGTGGCTCTCTGTGAGCAACATTGGGAGTGAGCACTTCATTGATCTGGCAGGATCTGGAGCTGCAAGTGGATTTCCAGTAGGCACATGGGAATTCAATGCCTTGCTGCTTTTGCAACTTCCGGAATTGAGTTTTCATCCCAATTTATCAAAAAGATGCAGAAGCTTTTTAATTTGACATAGTCCCAATTGCTTATTTTTTCATTTATTACCCATGCCCAACAGGATATGTCAGCAAAAATATTGCTACGTGGGATATCTGAAATTTTACTATCTGTGTTCCCCTCTAGGATTTTTATGGTGTCATGACTTACATTGAAGTCTTTTATCCATCTTGAGTTAATTCTTGTGTATGGTGTAAGTTGGTGTTTGTCTTCATTTTTTTTTTTTTTTGCATGTACCAGTCCAGTTCTCCCAATACCATTTATTAAAGAGGCCATTTTACTCCATTTTATGCTCCTGCCCCTTTGTCAAATATTTATTGACCATAGAGATATTGGTTTATTTCTGTGCTCTCTATTCTGTTTCATTGATCTATGTGTCTGTCCTTATGCCAGTACCAGGCTGTTTTGATGCCAGTACCAGTGGCATTGTGGTATCATTTGATATTAGGTATTGTGATCCCTCCAACTTTGCTCCTCTTTCTCAAGATTGCTGACACTACTCAGGGTCTTTTTAGGTTTCATATAAGTTTTTGAAATATTTGTTCTAGATCTGTGAAATATGCCATTGGTATTTTAGTAGGAATTGCATTGAATCGATAGATTACTTTGGGTAGTGTGGGTATTTTAATGATGTTAAGTCTTCTAGTCCATGAACACAGCATATGCTTCCTTTTATTTGTATCTTCTTTAATTTCTTTCTTCAGTGTTTTGTAGTTTTCTGAGTACAGGTCTTTTACCACCTTGTTTAAATTTATTGCTAGGTACTTTATTTTTCTTGTTGCTATAGTAAATGGATTTTTCCTAGTTTCTCTTTCTGATAGTTCATTGTTGGTGAACAAAAATGCCATTGATTTCTGAATATTGACTTTGTATCCCACTATTTTGCCAAATTTACTTATGTTGGGTAGTTTTTTGGTGGAGACTATAGGGTTTTCTATGTGCACCATCATGTCATCTGCAAATAATGACAGTTTTGTTTCCTCCTTTCCAATTTGGATGTCTTTTACTTTTTTTTTTTTTTTTTTGCTGATCACTG
>PVKM010012941.1:0-12504 GCA_004027735.1 Carollia perspicillata | reverse complement strand
GGGCCCAGAGCCAGAAAACTAAAAATAGGGCTGCCTTTTGACCTGGCAATTCCACTGCTGGGATTATACCCTAAGAATCCTGAAACACCAATTCAAAAGAACCTATGCACCCCAACGTTCATACCAGCACAATTTACAATAGCCAAGTGCTGGAAACAGCCTAAGTGCCCATTAGTAAAAGAGTGGATCAAAAATGGTGGTACATTTACACAATGGAATACTATGAAGCAGAAAGAAAGAAGGAGCTCCTACCCTTTGTGACAGCATGGATGGAACTGGAGAGTATTATGCTAAGTGAAATAAGCCAGATGGTGAAAGACAAATACCATGTGATTTCACCTATAAGTGGAACCTAATCAACTAAACAAACAAGCAAGAAAAATATAACCAGAGACATTGAAATAAAGAAAAAAAAACTGCCCTGGCTGGTGTAGCTCAGTGGATTGAGCATGGGCCTGTGAAGCAAAGGGTTGCCAGTTCAATTTCCAGTCAGGGCACATGCCTGGGTTGCAGGCCAGGTCCCCAGTGAGGGACACATGAGAAGCAACCACACATTGATGTTTCTTTCCCACTCTTTCTCCTTCCCTTCCCCTCCCTCTAAAAATAAGTAAATAAAATATTTAAAAAGAAAAGAAAAGAAAAAAACCGGCAGTAACCAGAGCTTGGCAGGGATAATGGGGGAAAGAAGGGAAACGGTCATTAAGGAACAAGTATAGAGGACCCATGAACAAAGACAACAAGGGGTTAGGATTGAGTGCGGCAGGTGGGGGAGCGGGGGAGTGGTGGGAAGAAAATGGGGGCAACCGTAGTTGAACATTAATTTTAAAAAAATAAATAAAATTAAAAAACCAAAATAGTAAACATTTAGGAATAAAACTGAAGAAATGAAACAACCACCACCATATCAACAACCAAAAAGCAAAAATTAATAAGGTGGCAAGAGAATAAGGATATTATAAGAAAAGGAAAAAGAATGTGATATGACTAATGGCAAGAAAAATGTTCTTTTAGAGGCTGGAGGGAGGAGAAATATTAAGAGTGCAGAATAGAAACAAGCCATAGAAAGGGAAAAAATAAAATTTAAAACAAAAATAGGAAGAGGGTCCTGGCTGGTGTGGCTCAGTGGATTGAGCACTGGCCTGCAAACCAAAGGATCACCAGTTCAATTCCCAGTCTAGTGCGCATGCTTATGTTGTGGGCAGAGTTGTTGGTGGAGGGCATGTGAGGGGAAACCACACATTAATGTTTCTCTCCACTTTCTCCCTCCCTTCCCCTCTCCAAAAATAGATAAATAAAATCTTTTTAAAAAATAAGAAGATAAAGGAAGAAGGCAAAATAGAGTAAGAGAAAGAAGGAGTAAAATATGAGATTTAAAGTAAACTAAAACTTAAAATAATGAAATAATAGGAACAAACTTGAAGAAAAAGAAAAGAAAGTTGTTAAGCTATGCAGGAGCCCTGGCTGGTGTGGCTCAGTGGATTGGGCAGGGGCCTGCGAGCCAGGGGGCCATGGGTTAGATTCCCAGTCTAGGGCTCATGCCTGGGTTGTGGGCGGGGTCCCCGCTGGGGAGCACATGAGAGGTAACAACACATTAACGTTTCTTTCCCTCTCTTTCTCCTTTCCTTCCCCTCTCTCTAAAAATAAATAAATAAAATCTTTTTTAAAAAGCTATGCAGGAGAAAAATCACACAAATAATGAAGAAGACTATGGTGGAATTCATCTCAGCAGAATCCAGTGTTTCCCACTGTCTTCTTTTTCTGGATCTGCCCCCAGGGATATCAGAAGGTGTCCTAGTCTAGCCCTAGGCAGCCTTTTGGAGAGTACAAGCAATCCGAAATCTGTGGCTGTGTCCTTCAGGCTTGGCTGGTCCCCATTGATCTGCCCTACCAGCTTTCCATCAGCATAAGGCCCAGGAGTGGTTCATCTAGTCTCTGAGAGCACTGCCACTACCACCTCCACTTGCCTCCAGAGGGGGCCTCTGGTGCAATGAGGGTAGAATCCCTGGGTCACTCTGTGGGTGTTCAGAGTTTAGGGAAGATAATGGGAGTTTTTCCCCACCTCCCCCACCACAGGTCTTGGTCTGTCCAAGATTATTTCCAATAATGTATGGTTTCTGGTGAATTAGCTGACTGTTTCCTGTGAGGGGGCAATATGTGTAAAAGGAACAGCTCTACCCTTCTTAATGCTGATGCAGCTCTGTATAAGAGCTGAGGCTGGGTGAGGCCCTGAACATCCCCCCCCCTTTTTTTTTTTTTTTTGCCTGTCTCTCATCTCTCTGCCCTGCTGTTTTCAGTGGATCAGGGCCCAAGGAACCAATGTAGCTCATAGTGTCTTATAGAAGTTCAGAAAGGGCCCTTTCAGAGCTTCTCCTTCTTTCCCCTGTGGATATGCTTAGCAGGGAGCTCCTGAGCCTGGCCTCACTGATCTGCATAGCCTGAAATCCCACAGGTTGGGGTTTGGGCTCACCTGCCTGTGAGGGGACTGGCCTGGCTGAAACAAATCTCAGGTGGCCAGCTTCTAGCCATCCAGCCCCCAACCTGCTGCTCTCGCAGGAGACTCAGGCCAGAACTCTCCACTCTGCACAGTCCCCTCCTCACAAGCTGTGCTGGGTCAAGACCCATAGTCCCTTCAGTGTGACACTTTCTGTTCTTCCTGCGCAGTTGGATTCAATGGGACTGAACTGTGCTTATACTCTGATTTCTTTGTTGGCAGAGCCATTGCGCATGTACAGGATTCCTGCCAAGTCTTGCCTCAGTTCCTCTTTTAAAAGAGTCTCTATGTGCCCCCACTCCCATTGCAGCACCAAGCCCTGGGCCAGTTCTCCAAGCACTCCACTTCCCCCAAAATCACAAAGTCTCTCTCAGTCAGCCTGCCAGTGCCTCCAGTGTCCACAGCCTACCGGTGCCTCCAACAGTTTTAGGAGATAGAGTTTCTCTCTGGAACTCTCCCAGCTGGCACTGCAGCTATGGATATGCTGCTCACTGTGTGTATGTAGCCTAAGTCTCCCAGACTTTGTATATCCTTCCAAGTCTCTCCCAATTAGGGAACAGGGTCCTCTGTGGGAACAGGGTCCCACTCTGGGAGGGGAGGGAGCCATTAAACTGCATTTTCTGTCTGTTCTCTACTCTGCTTGCAGATGTCTCACACAGGGCATTTCCCCTTCAACTTACAGAATTTCTTACCAGATAGTACAAATCATCTTCTGTACTCCTTAGCTTCAAAAATTCGTATCAACTGATATTCCGTTGATTGTTCAGGTCACTTGTTGGAAGATCAGCCAAAAATCCATGCTGGGGGCACAAGCAAGTGGGCTCAGCTTTCACCTACTTGGCCACCATCTTCTGAATCCTGCCCCTGGGAATCTAACATAGGGGCTTTGACATCTGCTCCATCAGCACCTGTACCTACCTCCTTCTGTTCCCCAAAGCACAAGACCCCATAAGAAAGATCTGAACACTTTCCTATGTCTGTGGATACCTGACCTTACAAGATTTGGTGAAACCAAAGATGTCACCAGTATTGTATCTGAAATGCCAGGATTCTCTTTCCCAAACTCCCTCTAATTCTTGTACAGTTTTTTTTTTTTAAACAACAGGCAGCAGAAACCACATTAAGGGGACCCAGGTCCCCTTCAAAGCAGCTATTATAAATGTGTCCAAAAAGTGAATGGAATTCATGTTTAGACAATTAAAGGAAACTTTTATGATAATAATTCATCAAATAGATGACATCAATAATGAGATAGAAACTATAAAAAGATAACTAAATGGAAATTCTGGAGTTGAAATGTATAATAACTAAAGCTTAAAAAATTGATAAAGGGGCTCAAAGTAGATTTGAGCTGGCAGAAAAAAACAATCAATGAACTTGAAATAGATCATTCAAGATTATACAATATGAAAAACAGAAAAGATAGAAGAATGTAGAAATATGAGCAGAGTCTCAGAGACCTATGGGTCATAATGAAGTGTACCAACATATACATAATGGGAGTACCAGAAGGAGAGGAGAGGGAGAAATTAATAGAAAAATTATTTGAAGAAGTAACCACTGAAATTTTTCTAAATATGGTTACAAACAATTAATCTACATATCCAAAAACTCAACAAATTGCAAGTAGGGTGAACACAAAGAAATCCATGTCGAGACCTGTCATAGTAAAAATTTTAACAGCCAAAGCCAAAGAGAAAATCTTGAGAGAAGCAAAAGAAAAACAAGTGCACTAAGTTCTTATTGACACTGTATTTTTTCTCACTTGTCTCGATTCATCCACTCTTGATTATCTCTGAAGATGGGGTTCCACACACTAGCTGAAATGTATGAACTTAGTCCTGGATCCTCTTTTGTGATTCCTTCTGAGATGGCACCTACTATGGATATGCTAGCATTTTGATGCAGCACTCCTACTTATGGCTGTCCTTTATGGGCTATGTAACCTGGAGCAAGTTAATTATTAGCCTCTCTGAGCTCACATTCTAAATCTCTACATGGAACTCGCATCCCTACCTTATTTTACTATTGTGATCATTAGAAACGTATGCACAGTGTCCTGACTATGGCAGTTACTGCTAAAATGATGATAGCTAATCTTGGAAGTGATTGGTTATTACGTGGTCAAGTTTGGTGTGATGCTCCAGGAGATGTGTGCCACTAGAGGAAATATCAGCATGCAAAACTGCTAACCAAGTGATTGCCATATTTTCATGGCCTCCAGGGCACAGTAGTGCCTAGTGGCATGGGTTATAATAATTTATTCATAATAGTGACATTTAGCACTACCCTGCTCTAGCCCAGGCACTGTCCTAAGGACATCTATTTGTGTGAATCAGCCATCTCCACACTTTCTCAATAAACCTGTCTGATAGCTATGGCAGTGCCTGTTTTACAGGTACAAAAGACATTGAGGCTCAGAGGCATGAATTATCTTATGCAAGGTCACATAAGATGTAATAGTGATACATAAGAGCTCTTTTCCCCTGCATGCCAAGCACTTGGGCTATCAGGACCAAACTCAGTATTCATTTGATATTTCCATGTAACATTAGATTTCAGCTTCAGGTAAGGTATTAAATGTTCTTTTTCAAGTGATTCAGTTTGGATGTGCCCTCAGGAATCATTAGTCCACAATCTGCTAAGGAGAATAGTTCAGATGGCTTTTTGGTTGTCTGGGACCCAATCGTGAGTTAACCTCCCCAAAATGTCAGAAATTCCAGTGTTAAGTAGTAGTTTAAGGTCTCAGAATAACCTGTCACATAGATCGAATCCTAAGACTGCACCATAGGGTGGCATTCAGTGCTTCAGAGTGGGTCTGTGCTGTTCCAGTGGGCGTGACTTCCTGTTTTTGGTAGGTGTTTTTCATAATTCAAGAGAGAAATATGTGAGACAGATAGAACAGCCCTCAGGAGATTATTGGGTCCTCTTTAGATTTGTTCTAATTTTATAGACCTTTACTAGACACAGGCCTCCAAAGACTTCAAAGACCTCGCATCCTCAACAAAAATACACAAATACCTCACCTTAAACATTAGGACAAATCATAAAAGAGTTCAGATACATCATGCCCTGAAAATATAACTCCAAATATACCAGATTCAAACCTTGGGGCATACACTTAAATAGTTCAGACCTCATGCCAAGAAGGCAGACCTCCATCTACCTAACACTCAAACTTGAGGACACAGAACCTCAAAGAATTTACAGACCTCACATACTGAACACAGATACCTAAATATCTCAGAGTAAAATTCTGAAAAACAACCTCCAAATACCTCAGACTCAGACTTTAGTATATACACCCTCAAAGAGTTCAAAGACCTCAAACCTTGAACACGGATCCCAAAATCTCAGATTAATAATTGAAAAAAAAGACAATGAAAGAGTTCAAAGACCTCACATTCAGAACTCAGGCCCCAAATAACTCAAACCCGACTTGGGACCTAGAACCTCTAAGAGTTCTGAGGACTAACACCTTGGACATGGACTTCCAAACACTATATTCAAACACTGTAACATAGACACCTGAGTGATTTCAGAGATCTCATATCCTGAATAAGGACTCACCAAATACTTAAGTCTCAATCCCTGGGGAAATAGATCCTCTAAAAGTTCAGAGACTTCATACCTTGGTCAAGGACCCCCAATTGGCCCAAACTTAAACCTTGGGGCATAGAATTCCATTGGGATCAGAGAATTCACACCCTAATCAGAGCACACTAAATACTTAAGACTTAAAACTTGGTACACAGACATCAAAAGTTCAGGGACCTCACTCCCTGAACACAGACCACAAAAACCCAAGATTCAACTCTTGGAAAACAGACCCTCAAACATTTTCAGAACCTCACACCTTGACCACAGACCTCTCAAACACCTCAGACTTAAATCTTGAAAAGCACACTGAGGAGTTCAAGGATTCATACCTGGACCAGAGTAGCATGAATATGTAAGTCCCAAATTTTAGTACATAGACCCTCAAAGAGTTTAGAGACCTCACACTCTGAATATGGACACCAAAATACCTCAGACTAGACTTTGGAATAGACTCCGAAAATTTCAGAGACCTTGCACACTGAACACAGACCACAGATTACCTCAGACATAAACTTAGAAAAAGAGACTCTCAAAGATTTCAGAGATTTCACATCTTGAATAAGAACCCTACAAATACCTCAGACTCAAACCTTGGAACACAGGCCCTCAATGAGCTCAGAGACTTAACACATTGAACATAGACTCCGCAGGTACCTCAAACTCAAGCCTTGGAACAAAGATCACCAAAGCACTTAGGATCCACAAACCCTGAACTGAGACCCCAATACATCACTCATTCTTGAGGACAAACACCCTCAGAGAGTTCAGAAACTTTATATGCTGAATGAAGAACCTGAAATATTTCAGACTCAAAACAATAAAATGTTCATAGACCTCAGACCAAGAACATGGACTTCCAAACACCTCAGACTCAATACTTGGGACACAAACCCTCAAAAAGGTCAGAGATCTCACATTCTAAACAAAGACCCCCAAAATATCCCACATCCAAACTTTGGGTCACAGATCCTCAAAGAGTTCAGGTATCTTAAACCCTGAACACAGACTGCAAACACCTCAGACTAAAACCACAGGACACAGACCATCAATACATTGAGACCTCACACCAGTAACAAGACTCCAAATACTTCAGACTCAGACATTGAAACACATACCCTCCATGATTTCGGAGATGTTGCATTATCTTTTATTTTTTGTATTCTGATACTCTGACAGTGGGGACCTTGCTGTCCCTGGAGAGACTTTCCCTCCCAGGGTTAGCCAAGCCCTAGAAATAGTAAGCAACTCGCCCAAGGGAGTGCTTTTCAAATACAAACCAACTCAGAGCCTGCACCCCAACCACCTCCTCTATCAGGCTGTCACACTCCAAACCACCAGTCCTCTGCCCTAATCACCCAAGGCCAAGTACCAAGTAACTAGGGTCAGACCCTCAAAAATTCACTTAGCACACATCATGAATTGAGACCCCCCCAGTTAACTAAGACTCAAACCTTGGGACTCACATCCTCAAATAATTTAGGGAACTCACACTCTGAACACAGACATATAAATACCTCAGAGTTAAATCTTGGATCACAAATCATCAAAGCACAGTGTGTAAGAACTGGAGAAGTGGAAGAAAGGCCAGCAGACAGAAGCTGTGGCTGTAGGTAAAGAACCATAGTCATGATGGATCCACAGCCAGGCAGGGAGAAAGTGAGGGTGAAAATATAATACCTGCAAACTCTCATGTAATACATGTCACCTTATTCCCTTAAGGTTGAGTGTCATGATTATTTGGACATTGGGATAATTCTTTTAAGTAGCAATCAATTTTAGCATCTCTTATTGTTAAGATTTTTATCCAACTTAATGTTTAAATTATTTTGTATATTTTTATCTGCAATTCCTTTTATTTTTTATATCTATATATTTAATTATTTTTATTTTTTATCTTTATTGTCTTTTTTCCATTACCATTTAGTCCTCTTATACCCCCTGCCCCCAGCAATCACCACACCACACTGTTGTCCATGTCCATGAGTCCTTTTTCCTTTTTGCTCAATCCACCCAACCCCTAACCTCCCCCACCCCATTAGCTGTCATCCTTCTCTCTATCCATGAGTCTGTCTCTATTTTGGTTGTTAGTTCAGTTTGTTCATTAGATTCCACATATGAGTGAAATCATATGATACTCGTCTTTCTCTGGCTGGCTTATTTCACTTAGCATCAGTTATCCAGGTCCATCCATACTGTTGTAAAGGTAAATTTTTCTTCTTTTTGATGATCGAGTAGTATTCCACTCTGTAAATGTCCTATAGTCATTTTACCCACTCATCTAGTGGTGGACACTTGGGGTGCTCCTATATCTTAGCAATTGTAAATAATGCTGCAATGAACATAGAGGCACTTACCCATATTTTTCTGACCATAAGATGCACCTAGGTTTTAGAGGAGGAAAATAGGAAAAAAAATTTTGAAGCAAAAAATGTGGTTAAATATTTAATAACATAATATTTCACCAATGTAAATGTAAACAGAACTCAACAACAGCATTAACAATTATTCCTCCCAAATTTTGGGACGGGAGTGCATCTTACAGTCCAGAAAATATGGTACGTTCTGTCAAATTAGTGTTTTGGTTTCCTTCAGATATATTCCCAGAAGTGGAATCACTGGTTCAAGAGGCAAATCTATTTTTAATTTTTTGAGGTATCAACATACTGCTTTCCACAGTGGCTGCACTAATTTGTATTCTCACCAACAGTGTAGAAGGGTTCCCCTTTCTCCACATTCTCATCAGCACCTGTTTGTTGATTTATTGATGGCAGCCATTCTGACAGGTGCAAGCTGTTATCTCATTGTGGTTTTAATTTTCATTTCTCTGATGATTAGTGATGTTGAGCATCTTTCCGTATGTCTATTGGCATTCTGTATGTCCTCTGTGGTGAAGTGTCTAATCAGTTCCTTTACCTATTTTTTAATTGGGTCATTTGTTTTTTTGGTGTTGAGCTTTGTAGGTTCTTTATAAATTTTGGATATTAACCACTTATCAGATCTATTGGTGAATATGGTCTCATATTCTGTGGGTTGTCTTTTTATTTTGTTGATGATTTCCTTTGCTGTCCAAAAATGTTTTAGTTTGATGTAGTCCCATTTGTTTATTTTTTCTTTTGTTTCCTTTGCCTAAGGAGATATATCCAGTAAAACATTGCTATGAGCAATGTCCAAGATTTTGCTGCCCATGTCTTCTTCTAGGATTTTCCTGGTTTGGGATCTAACATTTAAGACTTTGATCCATTTTGAATTTATTCTTATATGTGGTGTAAGAAGGTGGTCTAGTTTCATTTTTCTGCACCTGTCTGTCCAATTTTCCCAACACCATTTATTGAATAAACTATCTTTAGCCCATTATATGTGCTTGCTCCCTCTGTCAAATATTAATTGACTATAAAGGTGTGAGTTTATCTCTGGGCTCTCTATTCTGTTCTATTGATCTATGTATCTGTTTTTATGCCAGTACCATGCTGTTTTGATTGCTATGGACTTATAATATAGTTTGATATTAGGTAGCATGATTCCTCCAACTTTGTTCTTCTTTCTCAGGATTGCTCTTGCTATGCCAGGCCTTTTTGTGGTTCCATATAAATTTTTGAAATATTTGTTCTAGTTCTGCGAAATATGTCATTGGAATCTTGATAGGAATTGCATTAAATCTAAAGATGGCTTTGAGTATAGTGGACATTTTAATGATGCTAATTCTGCCTATCCATGAACATGGTATGTGCTTCCACTTATTTGTATCTTCTTCAGTTTCTTTTTTTCAGTGTCTTATAAAATTCTGAGTACAGGTCTTTTACATCCTTGGTTAGCCTTATGCCTAGGTATAAGCCTTATTCTTTTTGAAGCAATTGTAATTGGGATTGTTTTCTTAATTTCCCTTTCTGTTAGTTCATTGTTGGCATATAAATATGCCACTGATTTCTGGATATTAATTTTATATCTTGCTACATTTTGTATATTTGAGACAAATTTTTATTAATTATATTGGAGTAAAAAAAATTCCTAGCAATTGCAAGTGTGTAAAAGGCTGTTAGAGTTAGGGTGAAAATATATATTTTAAACTAAAGTAAGACACATGTGAAAAGGTACAATGTTATATTTCTTTTTAAGCAGTAAGCTCTCTTTCTGTGGTTGTAAATTAATGAAGCTGGAAATTTTGTTGTAAAGAGAAAAATGTCTTCTAAAGTATATAGTAGTGTACTGTATAGTGGTATTTTTATAATCATAATATTTATATATATTAATCTAAATAAAAAACATTTTAATAAATGAAATATTAAATTATTTTTTAAAATACCTGCAAACTCTTTAATCACACTCTGATCTGCTGGTGCTCACTTCTTCTCACCGTGCCCCATACACACATGCATTGTCCAAAGTCAAGCAGAAAATAGAAGATACAGTGGTTTTAAAACATCCTCATATTCTCCTACAATCCTTTCATCAGGGGTAGAACCTAATTCTCCTTCACTTAAATGTGGGTTGGCCTTAATGATTCACCTCTAACAAATATAATGTAGTAGAAGTAATGCTACATAATTTCTAAGGCTAGGCTATAATAAGCAATACAGGTTCTGCCTGGCTCTCTCTCTCCCTCTCTCTTCCTGTCTCTCAGGATGCGTGTGCTTGGAACACGGTTATGGCATGAAGAAGCCCAAGTAATCTGGCAAGGCCATGTGTCAGCTGCTTACTGGCAAAATCCCCTACAGAGGTCCCAGCTAGCAGCCAGCACAACCACCAGACGAGTGAGGAAGCCTTCAAGATGACTCCAGCACCAGTCATCTGTCTGACTGAAACCACATAAAAAAACCCCCAAGTGAGAATTCCTACGTGAGCCCACTGAAACCCCAGATCTGTGAGAGATAATAGTAATAAGAAATGATTGTCATTTCTTTATGTCACTAGGCTTGCAGGGGTTTATTATGCAGTTATAGATAACCGGAACTCTGACACTCCAGGTGGTACAGTCTGTGAGGACTCAGGCTTTTGGGTACAGAGCAAGGCAGAGAAAGAGAAGAAAGTGGACATAGGGGAGTACACAGAAGATAATCAGCACAATCCCCTTAAATACTTCAATGGCTAGAAGCAAAAGCCTAAGCCTGGCCCTGCTACACCTGCTTTCACTACCATCTCTAGAAACCCCCTGCTCCATGATTTATTTTAGTGGCTGCACTGGATTCTCTGTAGTTCTCTCAATATAGCATTCTGTCTCTTCTTCCAAGGCTTTATGACTTTTCCTACAGAATATCCTCTTCTTTCTTTTTTTAACCTATCAATCTTGAATGTCACCTCCACTAAGAGCCCTGGCTGAAAATTCTATATATATCTTTTTTTAATTCAGACTTTACCTTAATATAATGAAATAGGCCATGGCTGGTGTGGCTCAGGGGTTGAGCACTGGCCTGCAAACCAAGGGGTCACTGGTTAAATTCTTAGTCAGGACACATGCATGGTTTGCAGGCCAGATACCTGGTGGGTGCGGGAGTACAGCCACACATTCATGTTTCTCTCCCTTTCTTTCTCCCTCCCTTCCCCTCTGCCTAAAAATAAATGGATGAAATCTTTTTAAAAAAAGATTTTTTAAATGGAAAATCATCTATTTGCGTGCGTGGGTATGTCTTCCCTACAGAGGAAGCTCCTGAAAAACCAAAGGAAGCCATTATTCATCTTTGTGTCTCAACACAAAGCACCTGCCCATAAAGTTGGCATGAACAGAGGCACAGGCTTTTATTTGCCTAGAGTCTAGACTGTAAGCACTATAAAGGGCAGGAACTATGTTGGTCTCATTCCCAACTCTAATCCAATGCCTAACACAAAGACTGGCAAACAGCTGCTGAAAAATTACCCTTGAATGAATGCATAAAACTAAAGCCCCCAAAAAGCCAACATGGAAGTAACCCTGCACTTAATAAATACTACTTGTTTGGAACTTGAAGCATAGTTGTTACCTCAAAAAAAGCAATGGAAATTGGTAGAAAGTATTCTTTCTACACATCAGTATCTTCTACACTTTAGTGGTGGGAAGACTATAAGCAAAAGCATCAAAAATAACAGCTTAAAAACACCAAAATTCAATTCAACAAAATGATCTGGCCAATGCAATTGCCCTTATGTCCTCAGTAGCATAATAAAGAGACATGATAAGTTTTTATAATAGAAGAATTTTTTAAGGAAAATGAAGAAGGTGAGAAAGAAGTTAACTTACAGACTCTTAAAATCTTTTCTGTTAAAGAAAAAATGATTCTGACATGTTAAAAATCATAAGACTGCATTCAGAACTATTGCAATAGGTATGTCAGGGAGTAAAAACTTTTTCTCTACCTTCTTAGCTTCAGAGCTTGGGAACCTGCAAATTAAAGTGATGAAACACAGTGAACAGTGGCAGAATATGCCACCCCAAAATATGCCAC
>PVKM010012940.1:0-30952 GCA_004027735.1 Carollia perspicillata | reverse complement strand
TTTTGGGGTGGTTGATCCCTTTCCCTAAAGATGGATACTGTTTTAGGAGCTGCTATTTCTGCACATCCATTTTCAGCTATTCCCCACATTAGTGTTGCTATAGGCAAGAGATTCAAGGCATCCCTAATGAATAAATCTATAGGCAGGTAGTTTTTGCCTTCAGTTTTCTTACCATTTATTGTTGCTGCCCTTGCAATTACTTCAGCTTTAACTTTTACACAAGGCAGACTCGAACAACCAAACGACCGCCAAGGGTCATTAGTCTACATAGAGAAAATCTCATTCTACCAGTGCTACTTTATTCATGACACTCTGGGACAAGTTGTTCTAATTGTTATATTGCTTGTGCTGCTCCCTTCAGACCCACTATGAAACACAGACAATCACCCTCTACTTACCTCACTACATGGAAGGATATTCCTCGTTTGTGGTGTAATTCTACTCATGGAATTCATAGCTGAGTGATTCTATATCCTATTCTGAACAACCGGGAGAGGTTTTGTTCTTCATAAACACAATTCTTACATAAATCCTAATGGTCATACCAAACAGTGATGCTTGGACAGGTTAGTCTCTGTACCTCAATTTTCTTATTTATAAAACAAGCATAATAGTAGTGTCTTCTAATTATATAAACATGTAAACCTTAATAGACCAAAGCCTGTCAGTATTACTAGTATTATTACTACTATTACTCTATTATTTTTATACAATGCTTCTGCCTACCAGCCACTCTGTGTCTTCATTGGTTCTCACTACTGTAACAGAATGCCATGTTTTGGGTGGCTTAAACAAGAAAAATTGATTTCTCACAGTTCTAGAGGCTGGAAGTCTGAGGACAATGGAGGTGCCAGCATGGTCAGGTTCTGGTGAGAGCCCTGTTCCTGATTTATAGACAGAGCCATTTCCTCATTGTATCTTCACGTGGTGGAGAGGGAGGGGGCTAGCTCCCTTCCTGTTCTTACAGGGATACTAATGCCATCATGGAGCTCTATCCATGTGTCTAATTACCTCCCAAGGCTCCGCCTTCTATATGAAGTCACTATATGAGTTTGAGGAGAACACAAATATGCAGTCCATATGCCCCGTATCTTGGGCAACAGAGCTGTTGAGTATTCCTGCTAGGGGAACAAAGGAGGACAGGGCACCTCAGGTGACTCTTCTCTGCCTCTTCCTTCACACCCCATCACTTAGTCCAAGGGGACATAGACTTCTTTTAGGCTCAGAACCAAGCCTGTGTTACAGGACATACGGTTCAGCATATATATTCAGCACTACAGGCTTTATTAGATGCAGTCTATCTGTCAGAAAAATCATTAGCAGGATCCTTACCCAGTTTTATATGTTGATACATGGCATAGAAGTGTTTGCTTAATATCCACAGCATTGTGACCCATGGAAATTGGCTTGACTTAAACAAGGAACATTTTTTATTATTATATATTTTGTTTTATTATTTTTTAAATTCTTTTAAAAATATTTTAAAATTGATTTGAAGGGGGAAAGAGAGAGAGAGAGAAACATTGATTTGTTGTTCAACTTATTTATGCAGTCACTGGTTGATTTCTTGTATGTGCCCTGACTAGGGATCGAATGAACCCACAACCTTGGTGTATTGAGTAGACATTCTAACCTACTGGGCTATTCTGTCAGGGCTTCAAGGAACATTTTTAAATATTAACATTAAATTTTTTGGAAAATGAGAACATTGAGAAAAATCTATTTTGAATGGATAAGACTTAATGAGATTCTGATTTGTTCTCTAATTCATTAATTTTATAATCTAGTGGCATAATGAAAATCAATACTGGGTATATTAAACAAAGTGTTTTTCTTTTAAAGATATTCTGGAGTGTGTACAATAATATCCCTCCTGTGACTAGCCTGCCTTTGAGATGTAGTTATCATTTAATGAGAGGAGAGAGGCGACCACTTTGGTAAGTGTCTAACATTAACTGGAGGTTAGGGTGGGAGGGAAATGATTGTAACCCTCATTAAATACATGAAGTCATGCTGAATAGGAACACCAAAGCACTTTTCTCCAGGTGATGCAGGAAGTAATTTTAGCTTTACTTAATTATGAAGTAAACCCCTGCCCACCACCCTGTTCACCTTGGACTCAGGATGGTGAGAAGGTTTCTTGGTGCTCCTCCCCCGAGGGCCCTGTTCAGTGTCCCACAAATGGGTTGCTGCTAGTGCTGTGAAACTACAGTTGTAGTCCTTTGTGTGGGGGTTGCATAATGTGGTCTTCTTTCATTAGTTGTATAAAAAATAACCTGAGCAGTTGAGTGGAAAAGCTTATAGGCTAGTGGAGGGTTGAGGGGGGCAGATGTAGAATCCATGCCTGTTGCATGGTTGAACAAGATCATGTCACCAAAAACATATCTCTCATATGGACCTCAAAAAGTGTGTGGTACTGACCGTGGCCTAGGGTCTGGGTGAGGGAGTGTCCTTCTTTCATAGTTCAGTGCAGAGATGAGGATGGTAGACAGAAAGCCAGTTTGACTGGTCTGGAGTCCCAGTTAGTAATAAATCCTTATATCATATTCCCCAACTATTCTAAGTTATGGACTCATGAATACAATGGAAATGTATCTCAGCTCCTTTGGTAGCAAATGACAGGAACTTAATCCAAGCAAAAAAATGAGATTTTGGCCCCTGTAACAGAAGTCCAGTGGTAGAGCTGATTTCTGACAGATATGAGTATTCAGATGCTACTAGAAACATGAAGCTGTCCATCAGATTTCCTTTGCTTTACTCTGCGTTGGTTTAACTTTCAGGCTCTGCCATTTGTGGTGGAAAAATGGGTCATAGTACCTCCAGTCTTATACCCTAAAAGGTTATCCCTGTCAGCATTCACTAGCCCTGGGAAAATACTAGGGCTGGCTCTTACTAGCTCATATGGGTCACCTTTCCATCCTTGGCAGATCACAAACACTAGCAAAAGACAATATCTGATGGGCAAACCTGGGTCACAAGCCCATGTTTGAAGCTAAGATGTGCCATTACCCCTATCTGAATGGATCTGACATAAGAGTAAGGGACAAGTGGCTCCCCAAAAGGAAATCAGGATGCTTTTACCAGAAGAGGAAGCAGATACTAAACAGGAAAACACAACAAATTCCCACTGAAGGTGTTGAGTCTCCTAATAGACCTAAGAGACAAAATTGATATGAGAGTCAGATGAGGCAATGCCATTGTCATGATATGGAAATGTAAAGGGCATTTACATAGATGAAGCACTTGTATTCATTTGTCCATTCCCAGGTAATCCAGGGAACCTCTCGTTACCACCTTGTTGGGGAAGAGCACCTTGTGTCCCATCACCTTCCCTGCCCTTGTCACTGAATTCACTTGTTTCCAATAGAAGGACTAGGGGAGAGTTTTTTTGAATGCTGGTGTTTTGTTTTGTTTTTAAAGATTTCATTAATTTATTTTCAGAGAGAGGAGAAGGGAGGGAGAAAGAGAGGGAGAGAAATACTGATGAGTTGCCTCTTGCACACCCCAACTGGGGACCTGACCCACAACCTAAGCATGTGCCCTGACTGGGAATCAAAAGAGCACCCCCTTATTTCGCAAGCCAGCACTCAGTTCACTGAACCACACCAGCCAGGGCTTTTTTGTTTGGTTTTGATGTCATCTGTTGTTAAAGTAAATGTATGTATAACCACTTACTCCTTGAGTGTAACTTCAGACCTTGGTCTTTGATCCAGGGAAGAGGAGAGTAATGCAAAGGGTGGCGTGTGGAAGATGAAAGTTCCCAAGGACAGCACGGTAGGTGTGTTCTGGTCCTTTTCAGGAATTGACTAAGCTTGGGATTGTTGATTGCAAATGATGGCATTTTGTACTTTTAAGACAGCCTGCCTGGCCATCTCAGAACAGAACTGGAGGTGAGAAATGCTGTTCTGACTTTGGTGATTTTCGTCTTACACTGTCACCTTGAAAATATGTTAAGGCGCTTCTCTATAGAAATGGTGTATTAGTTGTACTTTGTGAAAGAGCTAAATGCCTATAACTTTTATAGAAAGCTTATTATCTTTATGGTACTCATTTCTTCATCGAGCAATACCTAACACGTGGATGTTGGTTTTACAAAGCAACAAGCAGGCTCCTCCTACCAAAGATATGTTCCTCCTCCAGTGGGGGCAACATGGTTCTGAGAATGACCATGGCATTGAGAATGGGGTGCTGGGGAGGCCTGGATCTCACCATTCTTTGGAGTTTCACATGAGGTTGATGAGAACCTAGTTAGAGGAAGAGCATGGTGGGATGCTGGTTTGCTATGGCTAAGCCTCAGACACCTTAATTTTCCAGGGGTGGGCATGCTCAGATTTATCATGCTGACTGAAAATGAATGTTCCGATCTGTTCATAAGCCCTTGAAAACCAAAAGGCTTCTTTGAAAACAGACGAAAGGGCAAATGCTACCTGTTCTCACCTTTTCATGGTTTGTTTCATGTGGAGAAGCTCAAAGAATTGAACCATCTCCAGAGACCCCTACAGTTGAGCTAGAGTCATTTTTCTATAAACACACACCCAAAGATACGGCCAGATTTATTTGTTAAAGATGCAAGCTGTTAGTCAGGATGTATAACTCCAAGACTTGGCTCTTATTTGGCATACGTAATAGAAAATGTCAAGGGAGCCAGCAGCCAATCAGGTAATTAAGGCCTATGAATCCACTCTGTCCCCCTTAAAAAGGAGAGAAAGGAGTGTAAGAGGAGAGAAAGCAGTGTAAAAGGAGAGAAAGCAATGTAAGAAGAGAAAACACAGGGAAAGCAATGTAAGTTTTTAAAAATTTCAGTAAGAATAAGTTTTTCTTTTCATGTTATTTTTTGATGCTAGACTGAATTTGAGTGGAAACAATCAGGATGCCAACTTTCAGTGAAAAGAGGCTGAAAGGCGCCTTTGTCCTTTCCTTGTTGGCCCAGTTGACCACATTCAGTCACAGATAATAACACTTCATATCTGCACAAGCACCGCCATCCTGAGCAGTTTGGTACACACAGCTGTCGACAAGTGGGAATCTGGTGGTCCAACCTTGTCTGAATCCAAAACCGGACAGGAAACTTTCCCTTCCCTAACTTCCTCCATCTCCCTCAACTTCATCACTAACAGTATAAGAGACTGATAGTTGGGATGGATAGGAAAGAAAGAGAAGGATGATTTCTAGATGGGAGACACATATACCAGAAGGGAGGGTCTAGGAAAGAGAACAGAAAACCCTCCTTGAGAGTAAGAGGTCACAATGTCTAACTGCTGTCATCTGGGTTAAAAATTCAGCCAGGCTGTTTTTAGTTCATTAGAATGTAATAATAAACACTATTATTGTGGTTAAAATGTATTGAACCTCCGACATGTAGCAAACATACAGCTACTTATGGAGTGGTTGAGTCCTTTGGCTGCAGCCACAGTGCTAAGTCCTTTGAACACATTTGTTGACTAATGTGGTCAGCACATTTAGTCTCATGAACTAATGTCTCACACAAGTCTCATGGACTTGAGATCCCTGGGAGGTCAGGTCCTTTTTTTATTCCCTGTTTGCCTATGAAAACCTGTGCAGAGAGATTGATAACCTGCCTAGGTCACAGTACTAAGCAGCCTGTCAGGATTCAAACCCAATTCTGGGTGAGTTCAGAGCCTGTGGAGCAGGGCAATGAAAGTAAATGGGACCAAGAACTATTCAGGAGGGAATAACTAGGAGAACTTTTAGGACTTCAATAACTTGTTTTTTGGATGGCATCATTAGATCTTAAATAGAAAGACTCCATTTTTTCTCACTGGAGGTAGACCAGACCAAGTACTGATTCTTCTGGGGAAATGCATGCACTCAAAAAGTTCTGTCACTTAATATAAACAGTCTATCTCGAGTGAACAGAAATTTGCAAATCTCTAGTATTATTCAATAAACCAGAAATTTCCTTAAGTGCTCTTTGCTTGTGTAACCTTTGAAGTACCTTATAAGCTGCAAGAAAAACAGAGGAAAGGGTCTTCAATACAAGGATTTTACTAATAGCATTCAACTATAACCAGTTAATGTGTTTTGAATCAGGGAGAGGTAAATAAATCAGAAAATTATGTCATTTGAATGCATTTTTCCGCAATTATTTGAATTTGATCAGGGGTTTCACTATAAATTAGCTTTGTGACTTAGGACACCAAGGTTTTTGGACACAAAGTTTGTGATTCTGCATCACTGTATCTATCTGTGTAAAGTTATTTGTCGAACAGTACAACACACACTATTGTGAGTGTTTACACCTGTAATTTGGAGATGGCCTTGGGCTCTACACATGGGCATGGAAAGTGCACATGAAGTTGTAGAAAATGGGACTTGTTTAGCTCCTGGATATAATTGTCTAAAAAAATATATATATATACATATATATATGTATGTTGTGTTTTTTTTGGTTTTGTTTTTTGTTTTTATTCTTTTTCACACCAGTCTACAGTTTGGAAAGAGTTGTTATTAGCGACTATCGGGGAACAGTTCACAGACTGTGCTGCAGCAGGTAAAGAGCCACGGCTTGTGGGCCCGCTCGGGTGTGCTTGGCTTGTGCTTGTCACTTACAAAAGTTTGTGTGTTTTTTACTTTTTTTCATGTTTTGAAGTTGTTTATTTTGCAACTATGAAGTTACTTTGATTTATTCATGTGATTGTGGCATTTAATGTTGTGTGTATATGTACACATGCATATTTACATATGTGTGTACTGTATGTATATACATCTGTGTATAGGCATATGTATGTTCCCTCATAACTCATCTTAATAGTATCTTTGACCATCTGTCCAAAATAAATAGGCAAAAAGAAAAGAAAATTTGATATCAGTTGGACTCTTAACACAACTTTTGGTTGGTTTCCTTTTCCTATTCTCCTTGAGGAGAAAGTGCCTTTGGTGTCTAGTGAAGTTCGTAGTTAGGTAGGCACAGTTCTTTCTGTCCCTCTCAGTCCCTTTCCCCTTCCTCCTGTCCCTCTCTTGGGCCCCTGCTCAAAGGGAGCAATATGTACTTAATGTTATTAGCTGTGACCCCACAATTAAGGCTGAAATATAAGGTCTTCAGGACTTTACTTTGGAGACCACTCTCAAATATTGAGCGAATGTCTGAGAGCCTATGTGAGTGCATTTTTATTTTGTTTTATTTTTATCATGAAACCACTCAAAGATGAGAATTGAATTGCTCATTTAAAGTTTTGTTTTTGTTGGGCAAGTCTTTCTGGGTGGATACTTCAGAGGTAACATTTAGAATCACATCTTTCCTGTTCAGCTTTCAGTTATTTATTTATTTTTTGGTAAATGAATCAGTATCGACTAATTTGTCCTTGGATATCTTGGCTGGTTGTGACCTTCAGAGCCCCTGCTTACCTAGCCAATGCTATGGCAAGTTTCAAATCCATCTCACTAGCAGTTTGATAATTTTGCTTTTGTTTTACTTTCTTATACTATTTTTTCTTTATTTAAGACAAAACTGAGTTAAGGTAAAATTGCCTCAAAAATACAGATTCCTTCTATTTTGATAGGGAGTGGTTAGCAACTTCGCAATCTGCAGCCGAAATGTGACCTAGGTGTAATTATATGTAAAGACCGAAATCCCTGAAAAAGGACGTTTTCCGTATAAATTATATCTGTTTCTGGAACCAGGGAAAATGATCTAAGTGGAACTATTCCTGTTTCCAGAACCAGGGAAAATTATCTAAGTAATAAGAAATTGCCAGGATTCAGTAAAGAGGACCTGTCGTTCTGTGGTTGACTCAGGAAAGGGGAGCACCATTAACTATTAACCATTAGCCTTCCATGAACCTGGCTCTGCCACCTGAAGTAAGGCAGTTCATCCCCCATCTTTAAACAGTGGCTTATCCTGGCTCTAATATCTTATGCTGCCAGTACCCTAAAATAATCAGGGTTTTGCTGTTTGACTCTCTTATAACCATTACATGTTTGCTGATGGATCTGCCCTTGCATTAGAGTTGCAGCCTTTTTACCATGCAGTCTCTGAAAGCACTGTACTAGTAGGCTATGTCTAGTTACCAAAAGCCAAGCCAAACTGAAATATTGACAGTTCGGCATATTCAGAACCCTGTGACCAAAAGTGTAGAAATGGGCAATATTAAAAGACTGGAAAATGCTGATGTTTTCCTAAAAGACTGATCTGGTGACTTCATGACCATTCTTGAAAGTGGTAAACTGAAAAGCTTCCCTCTTTACATGATAACTTTATGTTCACATAAAACTTAACATAACTGAGCTCTAGCAAGTATATTTTAAAGGTGTAAATAAAACAAATGTTTTGATGGAATAAGGTCCTTTTGAATGGTCATGGTCAGGTACTATTTAATTTTTTGGAAGTTTTTGTTTAAATGTGAGATATATACAAAAAAGTGTATAAGCTATCATGTGTATAGCTTGATAAATATTCATGAAGTAAACCTCCTGTAGCAAGCCTCCATATCAAACATTGTCAACCCCCAGAATCCCTCTTTATCCTCCCATCCCCCAAATATGGCTGTCAGTCTACTTATAACATCATAGGGCTCATTATGCCTGTTTTCAAACATTTTTATAAGTGGAACCATTTAGTGCCAAATCATACGAGTTTAGCTGGACCAAATTCATTTAAGAAGGAAAAAAGGAAGCGAGGGAGTGAAGAAGAGAAGGAAGAAGGAAAGAAAGTAATTATTTTACTGAAGATGAATTCCTTTAGTAAATTGGACATGTGCTTATTTAAATTGTATCTAAATAATAGAATGTTTTAATTTGCAGAAGACAATTGGAAGAACTGATCACAAATTATTTAAAGTTACAGATTTACAGAAATTTAAGCAAAGCATATTTATTAAAGCAACATTTTCTAATTGCGATGCTTACCTTTTTCATTTTACTTCTTAGTGCTGGATATGCAGATTCAGAGAGCTGACCCTATTTCATTAATATGTCATAAACATGTAACCAGGAGTCAGAAGTCTTCACTCCTATCATTTTGCTGCAAATTAACATACACAAAGTGTCTGCAAGGACAATACAAAAAACTTTACTGATCCAGCCGCCATTCTCAGATATTTACAAGACAGCCCCAAATGCAGAATTTAGTTTAGTTTAGTTTTGTTTTGTTTAAGAAGACCTCTCTTAATTAATATAGGTAAATGCTTTAGTGTCCAACTACTGCAGTGCCATGATAGCAGAGCCACACTTAAAAGGTATTTACTCTTTCTTTATACACAGTGCTAACAAATGATCATTGATTCTCCAGCTTACAGTTAAAAAGCCCAACTATGGAACAGGGATGGCTAGAAAGAAGCACTAAAGAGCAGGAGGCATCAGTAGGAAAGGAGACAAGAAAACCCACAAAAGCCGAAAGAGCAGCTTGTAATACACAGTCCATGTCTAGTTAGTTTGGGGCCAGATAGTATTGACCACCCCAAGGTACATGAACGCTTGGCAGAAAGTCAGGAGAAAATACTTGCTGTTCTTAACGAAGACAGTCAAGCATCGAGGAAAAGTTCAGTTGAGTTCACTTGGCTTTTGGAGGGCAGAATTATGCAACTCATTTTGGAAAAAGTCTCATCAAAACAGAGTAAAAAAGGAGTCAAAAAGCTTTGGTAACATGTTTAAAGGGGTAAATTACTTACCTGGAAAATTCGTTTGGCTAGAACACTTCGTATATTGAAATCCCTGCTTAAATGCGATGTGACTGCTGCAGCTTTCGCCCAATAACTTGTTTTTTGTCTAACAATTCTCCTTAGAAACAAGTATTTATTATGGGTTTTCTTGTGCCACCTTCTTTTTATCATATTATTTATAACTTACAGATGAAATAGTAAGTGCTTAAAAAACAGTGCAGGCAGACTTGAAATTATCACTCATTTCTTTTTTTTTCTGCCTTCCCCTTAGATGATGAAGTAATAGGAGTCAGCGTCAGCGTTCGGGACCGAGACGACATAGTCCAAGTCTGGAATGTAAATGCCTCTTTAGTGGGCGAAGCGACCGTTTTAGAAAAGATTTATGAACTTCTGCCCCACATATCTTTTAAAGCAGTATTTTATAAACGTAAGTGCTTCATTTTCAGTTATTACTTTCTAGATAATTCTATAATACTTTTAAAAATAGAAACTGTGTTGCAAATGAGGTAAAGGCAGAATCACTTGAAACTCTATAATCCAGAAAATATTTCAATAAAATACACTTAAGTGTTTTAAAAAAGTTTAGTCTCAGATATTAGAATGAGATCTAATTGTTGCCTAAGTGCATGAATCAGAAAATGAGATACATGTTGTATTTATCATTTCAGAAATTTAAAACTGATCTTAAATTTGTCATTCTCAGAAAAAAATTACCTTGTATTTGAAGCAACAATAACAAAAATGTTACTATATGAACAGGAACATAGATAGTCAATCATGCCTTCACAAACAGGACTTTATAATATGCTTATATAACATCTGTATTTGTGGAGGAACTCTTCTGAGCACAGTGGTGATTGAAGGTTCTCTTGGAATGCTAATGCTTCCTCATCACGGATGACTGTGACACAGAATGGAAGGAGAATTCACGCACAGTGGTGGCCTGTTAAAAGTATGAATAGGTGTGTGGACCTATTGTTTCCATCATGATTCATGTTCATTGCTTTTGTGTGCTCTTTTGAAAAAGTCACTTTTGTCATGATGAAAACAGCTTAGTGTTATTAAACCAGTGTTTGGTAGATCAAACTTTAGGTTATGCTTTCAACAATGAAGTAGAGAGGAGCTTTGGCAGGCCTACACATATATTACAAATTTCCTGTTTCCCAAACTGGTCTAAGAGTCAGTAACCCAGTTTTCTTTAACTACTGTATTTCATTGAATTTAAAATGCCCTTGATAATAAGTATTATTTTAGGAATAATACTAAAAAAGAAAAGGCTCCTAGTTAAACTATGATATGTTGACGTCAGGGGTGCCAGTGCAGGGAGTGTATCTTAGAATTGCTGAAATAGACTTCATTTACCATTTCACTTTTCTCAGTCCCTTGACTAAAGTGAGGGGGAAAAATCAAATTTTATTTCATGATTGTCTCAGCACGATGGCGAATATTAAAACTAAGCCCTCCCACTAAGAAATCATACAATCATGCCAAGTGATTAAGATTTTAGCAGTGAGACTGAGCTGGTGCTGCAGATATTACAGGGGGTCCTTAAGGTTCTAAATTTTAGATGGCAGTTTAAATAAAAGAGACAAAGATGGCAGGGCAGAAGTTGCTTATTGGCTCTTAGTGTGGAAATCGCACATTTGTAGATAGAATTTTCATTCCTTAGGGAACATGAATGGTATTTTCAACCCAGATATTAATTTCTTCCTTCTACTCCACAAGACTAACCGCAGCTGAAACTCATGGAAGAAAGTATGTTTTGTTGCCATTTATGAACAGGGGCCAAAACATTCTTTACCACCTTTGAACCAGCTCCACATTTCACTCAAAAGAAAAGAAAAACAATTTGGAATTATTAAGTCAGGTACTCTGGATTATTGTCCTACTTCAATAGTAAGACCTTGAGCAAGTCACAACTTTTTATCCTTTTACTTTCTCATCTACGTAGTGAGGAGGTTGGTCTTAAATGATCTCCAAGGTCCCTTCTGCTTCAAAATTATATGATTCCATTTCCAGGTAACATGTTGGTTAGCTGTGATATTAGTGTTTCATTAGGTGATTAGCACACAGAGTGGTTAGGCTGGTTTTTAGGACATCAGGCAATACTAAAAAAGGATGAGCCTCTGCTGAGCTTTTATGATGGGCAGGGGGCTTGGGGGAGCCAAACAGAGGAGAAAAGTTGTAGCTTAGCCAGTTGAATGAAGCTGAATAGATACCCTAAGACAGATTTCATCATGAAATTTGTGGGTAATACAGAACTGGCTACGGGTCTCAGTAGAAATCCATATTTTAATGTCATAAATTAACATTTAAAAAGTCAAAGATTATTCAAATAAAAATTTTAATTGGATAAAAAGAAGCAATTCTCTTTATTTTATATAAAGCAGGCAGTCCTTTACTCAGTAGGGTTACATACCACATGCTGCAGAACTGATTTGGAAACCTGGGGTTTGGGCAGAAATCTTATTCACAGCATGGTAAGGAAGGAACAGTTGTAGGGCGAGGTAAGTTAGAAATGGCCAGTTGCGTGCTTTCACTCTGTCTTGTTCCTAGGACTCTGGTCTAAGTATTCATTCACAGAGTGCAGAGCCAGGAGGCACAGCAGGTTCTCCAGCAGGGTGGATGAGGATTGGGCTGTTGATAGGATTTGGATAAAGACTGGTTATTTGAAAAAAAAAACAAACCCTCCCAATGTACAGAAACCCCTTTTCCCAAATTCTGTTAGGTGATTCAGAGCAGCTGAATGACAGATGTATTTTTTGATGTGAGAATTGTTTAGAGCAGAGGTTGACAAACTGTGAACCACAAGCCAAATCTGCCCCCTCTTTGCCTGTTCTGTATGGGCTGCAGCTAGAATGGTTTTCACATATGTGTGTAAGGTGTATGGGCACCTAGCAATGCCCATTTGTGTACATATCATCTATGGCTGCTTCATATTACAGTGGCACAGTTAGTAATAGGCACAGAGACTCTGTGGCTCACAGTGTCTGAAATATTTATTCTCTGCCCCTTTCCACAATAAGTTTGCTGAGTTCTGGAATAGAGCATTTCTGTATTCCCTCTCTGCCAAGGCTCACCTGGGAACAGAGTTCCGTTTCCCAGACTCTCCTGATCCTGAATGCTCTCTTCTGCTATCTCCATGACCCATCCGCCATAGCACTTCAGTGTCCCTCACACTCAGGAGTAATGCAATCTTTGGCTAGTTCTTATCTATTGATTTTTTACTTTTTGGAGGGGAGCATTTCTGTGAGGTCATGGCTTCTCCATGTGACCATCAGCACTATGTATTTTATTGCAGAGCAGACCAGGTTTTCTTTGGTGTCTGCCCTGAAAAATCTTCCTTTAAAAAACATTTTTAAAAAAGCATAAAAAGTGAAATATTTATAAAGTTCCCCTTATGAAAAATGTTCAATTAAATTAATTTGGATTACAGGCCACCCTTAGGGCACTTAGGGGTGTTTTTCCCAATGTTTTATCCAAGTGAACAGAAGATGGGATGAACATCCAGAATGATTCTGAAGGGAAGATGGCCCCACTCCCCCAACCCGACTAGTCCGAAGAATTTAGTCCATATTAAAACCTAAGAGAATTGGGAGGGATTTCAGAGGCGAAATGGGCCAGTCTGCCTGTGCCCTAGGACATCTCTGTTGATGGTGTAGGGAGGAGCGGACAAAGCTCAGGGGATCTTTGGTTTCACCGGACCCGAGCCACAGAGCCGTTTCCATTTGAGAGAAGAGAATCTGCCCTTGTTTCACAGTGATGGTTAACCAAATCCAGAAGTAGATCTTCCGTCTTGGCCCTTTGCCTTGGAGGAAACACTATGTATTTCATAGGTCTCCCATTTCCCACATCCACTTTTTTAAAAATTTTAAGTCTTTGAAAAAGTTTTTAGTAATTTTTTATTCTAGAGTTTTTAAATTGTAATTAGTAATTTCACAAGCAGATAATAGAGATGGGAGCGGGGGAAACATGCTTGGGAAAGATAAAAAACCCACCAATTTTATGAAACTTCATTTCCTACTGATGGTGTTCAGAGATGGGGAGACATAATTGCTACCACCCTTGTGTTGTTCTTTGTTTTGTTTTATTTTTGTTCTATTTTATTTTTAAAAATAGGCTTGTGAATGGCCCTGTCTTGGGTAACAAGAGGTCCGTCCCTCCCTACTCATGCATTCCATGGGGCGCATTTTCCCCACAGCATTTGTTCAGAGCCCAGCGCATTCTCTTCATGAGCTTGTCGGATTACTCATCCTCTCCGGCACAGCAAAAGGAATAGGCAGCATGCCCATTGCTTGTTTATTCCTTGTTTTAATTTTCATTATTACATTTCTTAGGAAATGCACACCTTAGCTAACAGTTACTGGCACAAAAAGTTATTTGAGTTCTTGCCAATATTTGGGGAAACTGAATGAGATGCCTTAGAGAAAGGTTGCCCCATCCTTTGCTTAAAGTTTTCTTTCCTTTTTTCTTTTTTGTTTTTTTTCTGTTCTTTAGCCCATGAAGAGCATCATGCTTTTGAAGGTGGACGTGGAAAACACTAATTGCACTCTGTAAAGAATTCTTTGTCCTTTGCTGATTGGTTTTGGAAACGGTCTTAACAGGAGGGAGAGTGAAGAGAAGACTTGCCGAAGTTCGATGCTGGTCAATTTAGCGTGGGTTTCTGTCCTCGTAGATTGGGCAATTAGGACTCAAAGTGGCAGGTGGGGTGGTGGGAGGCTGTGGGTTTCTACCGTCATGTTGCTTGCCTTTTTTTTAATTTGCTTTCTAATTTCTTTGTTCTTTTCACTCTAATTTTCCCCCTCTTAAATTCTTTATTTTGTGTAATTATTGTTTTGTACACTCTCCTTTCATTGAGGCACAGAAGTCAGTTTTCTTTTAAGTAGATATACTATACCTAGTTAATGAGAATATGCATAATTGTGACAGGACTGCTTTTGAAAACCATGCTGCACTTGCAGGAATACCAGCTGGCGAAACCTGTCTTGATTATGTGTCGTGACACACTCCTGCATACTATGTATTGGGCATTGCTTTTTCTGTCCTAGGGGATAAAAAAACATACTTAATCAGATTTTGCACTGACAGCACACATCTCTTTTATTTTTCCCTTTTAAAACTTATCTTTTTAGTTATGAAAGAAAAATAATAGTTGGGCTGCCTAACGTGAAAACTATAATCAGAGTTGAGTATCAGGATACAAATCAAACTCTATGTTTGGATTCTGTGAACATATTTCTAACCAGAATTTCAATTTGGCTTTTTCAAAGGAAGGTTTAGAATGGTAACAAGGGATTTCTCTAAATAAGAAACCTTATACTTCTGATTAAAGAGAAGGGAATACTTTAATTATTTGAATTAAGCTGCTTCCAAATTTTGGATATGTGTACCTACTTAGGGCTTTCCACATCAATTTGACACATTTTGTTAAATGAGCCCCTTCCCCCCTCACATTGTACGTCATATCCAATAATCAGTAGCCCTCCAAAATGGGCAGACTTTTTCATTTAGGGGCAGGAAGTTAAATCTCATTTCCAGGATGAATGTGAACATTCACCAAGTTGAACTTGGAGTGCATTCTGTTAACATTAATTTTTGGAATCGTTAATAAAAATTGTATTATGTTACCAGAGAAATACTGGTTGTAGAATAAGGAACTGGCCACCCTTGGGACCACTAAGATTTGCTCCTTGACCCTGCTGTTTTTATTGCTTCTCCCACCTAGAAGAGATGGGGTCCTTTGAAGACACCACCTCCTGCTGGTGTTTTTGGAGTCAGGTTTGCTCATGCATGCATATACCTTTTACAGAAGGGCCATGTGCTCAGAACTACACCGAATCCAGAATTTTTAATTCCTCTTGTACAGGAATGTCAAACTCATTTTCAGTGGGGGCCACATCAGGCTCGCAGTTGCCTTCAAAGGGCTGACATAATTTTAGGACTGTATAAGTGTAACTACTCCTTAACTGTTAAGGAGTTGAAATTACATTCGCCCCTTTGCAGGCAACTGTGAGGCCGATGTGGCCCCCGGTAAAAATGAATTTGATACCCCTGTGTCTAGTAGTATTGACCAGCAGGGAGACACAGAGGTAATTCAAGCCTCCAACCTGTGTTTGTAAATAAAATTCTTCAGACATTTGAAAGGACTTTCAAAATATCTATTTCTAAAAGTTGTGCCCTTCACTTGCATTACTAACCACATTAACCATAATAACAATGATCACAGTTTTTTACAAAAATGCTTTGTTTCTAAACTTGAGTTTCTTCAGTGATTTTAAAATGAGGTATAAGGATATCAAACCCATTTTTCAAAACCCTGGAGCTTGTTTCTTTAAACATTGTACTAACATCCAATTTGTTTTTTTTATTAATGAAAGAGTTAAAAATTATTCTGTACTTGAATTAAAATTCTTATTTATAATATGTTCCTGATAGATTAGAAAAGGCATGTAATTATCTTCATTATAATTGTCGTATATACTTCCATAAGTAAATGGATTTTGAAGTATTTTTATTTTTGAACTTTATTTAAAAGCATTGTGATGGCATGTTCAACTTTTGCATGTATGTAGCTTTTGAAGTAAAATAAAATAAATAGGAATGTTAGGCTCACATTAATGTTTTCTAATTTATATTGTTTATGATCTTGAGACATGGCTTAGCACACAAAGTAGATTTTTATCCCAGAGGACTTATGCCACTATTTCTGACCCTATGGAAAATACCAACCATGAGAAGGATTTAATTTGTCTAAGTTAAGAACCTAGCATCTAAATTACTTTAAGAGAGGATTTTGTCAGATTTTGCTTTTGAAATTGCTTTAATTGAATATCTAGTTCATAGAGATTTCGTATGAGCTAAACTAATTTAATCCATTTTATAACTTCTTACTACTGACCTGGATTAAATAATCCAGTACTCTTCTGAAATACAAGGACTATTTTGTGGGGCATGTGACTGTCATGGTAGGGTGGTACACCCATCTCAACTGATGCTGGGGAGAGAGAGACCTTTCAGTAGAATCCTGGGTTTTTTTCCAGCCAACCCCTTGCAGGTACTGCCTGAACTCTCCACACAAATACAGAAGCCAAAGAGCTCACTTTCTTGCCTTTGTAATTCCTCAGGGCTGGGATGCAGAGCCAGGGACTGTGAGACCAATATGTGTTTCACTTCCCATTACTCCCTAGGTTGTGAGAGCTTGGAGGCTTAACTGTTTGTGTTAAGAAAGTATACCTGTTAAATAAGGTCAAATAATACTCACTGAAGGTAACTTGTCTATATTTGAATTTTCTTTTGGAACTACTCTCAAAGTGCTGACTCTCTCAGTTAAAGATTGCATTTTCTTAAATGCCTCCCACTTTTCTACATTTCTGAAATGAGGGGAGAGTTTACAGCGAACACATATATTTAATATAATGTGGCTGTTAAATTAATGGTACAACTGATAGAGAAAAAAACCTAAAAAAACTTTAAAGGAGTTTAAGTTGATTAACCGTCTCAACTTTCTTCTTTATATTAGCTCGCCTGCATCATGTACCTAGGCACAAGACTTTGTAGTTGAAAGAAGCTTTGAATAAAATTGGCTCCACTAGGCACAATGTACAATCTACCCACAGAACCTTCACTAAATCTGTCCTTTCGCCAAGGACATTGGGCTAACAAGTGACAGAGCTGGACACTGCAATCTGTAGGCTACATGCAGCCTATGATTCCTTAAACCAAGGATACACAAAGTCTGGCAATGTAACCCCTCAATGAGTCACCCTGTCAAACACCAAGTAGCTGATCCAGTCTGGCCACTGATAAGACTGAATGCACAATCAGACTTCCTCGTTACAATCAGTGCTCATTTGTCCCCCTCACTCCGCAGCAGTATTAACGGTGTGGTGTTTGAAAGAAGCTCGATTGTGACAGGACGAGGGTGTTGCTGTGAGGGCCCCACCTGTGGACTTCCGCAAACTTGACAACATTTGGAGCCATCACATGGTGGCGCTGCCTTCCAGCCAATGGCCTGGTTCAGCATACCTAATTTATCCAGCTTTGTTTGTGTAATTATTTTAAAAGTCTGTTGCATTTTGCTCTTAATGATTTTATAAGAGTAGATATTACAAATAGAAGTTTAGCACTCCTATAGCAAATAAAATACATCAAGATAAAATTCTCCAGTTGTGCTTTAAAGTATCTCAAGTCTTATGCTCTCATTGAGCCTTTAAGCAGTTATGAAGAGAAAGAATGAAATAAAGTAACATATAGGAAATACTTCCTCAAATATTGTGCCCAAAGGGAGAAGTAAGATTGCAGTTTCATTTTTTTAGCTTTCTGATTATGGAACTCTGTTTTTAAAAATATGCCTATTGTTTACTTTTCATATATTCTATATTTCTATAATATTTCACTTATTACAAATGAAAGTAGAGGACTGCCTGTGGTAGTTTATTTCTTAAAAGAATATATTCAGATCAATTAAAAATTACCTAAGAGTTTGGTGACTCAGGATTTAGAAAGCCTGGGTTTTTCTTAACAGCTGAGAGGAGTCAAGTCAGAAGGTGGAGAGGAAAAAGATAGGAAGCAAGGTTCAGGAAAAGCCCCTGGGAACCTATGCTCCAGTGTAGTAATTTGAGTGGGTTTTTCCTCTACTTCCCCCATGAGGGGAAAAAAACCCAAGTAGATCTCTTACACATCTGACTATACTGTTCTCTTTGTACTTTCTGTTATTTTTATGTCACATGAAAATCTAGGAACACTTATGATTTAGGCTGAAAGTCACCCTCTGCTGTTGTATGGACACTTTCATTTTGCTGGTGGGACACCATTTTTAAAAGAAAACTCACACTCTTAAAATTTTAGAGTGGAAGGGACCTTCGAGATCATCTGTCAGTGCTTCTCACCCCTTCACATGCAGAATAATCACTGGGTACTGACTTAATATGCAGACTTCTCCGCCTCAACCTAAGAACTGATTGATTATTCAGTGTTGTGGGGTGGGGGTTGTATGGGGACCTGCCTTTTCAGCCAGCTCCCCAGTGATTCTATTGTGGATGGTCCTCAGACCTCACTTGGAGAATCCCTGACTATATCCAACCCTCACACAGACAAGTGAGGAAATCCTCCATGCCCCCAGCTCTCTCCGGTGACCTGATTAGAATGTATGATGCCAGCAGCATTAGGAAGGCCAGAGAAAGCCATTCTTACTGAGATTTGAGCTGATGCTCGTAAATAGGCACTTTAAATACCACACTTTACGGCTAGGGCCTCAAGCAGTAACAGGTAGCCCATCTCTGCAAGTCCATAGCATAAAACCTTTCATACAGAGTGGTGGCTTTTCTCTGCCTGTTAAGAGGACGGAAATTAATGTTCAGAAAAAGTAGTTACTCCACATGTGCAGTAGATGCTTTCCTGTAATGTCTTATGGCATCTTGGGTTCAGCATCATTGAACAAGATTAAATGAACATTACAGAGCTATAAAATTGCATGTAAAATAATGCAAAACTGTTCAAATGACTAGCAAAGTAGCCTGGGAGTGAATTTCTACTAAAATTAATTGTCACTCCTAGACGTAGCTTAGCAAAGCTCTTACTAAACTGGAAGGATTCTTTAATACATGGAAGTGTCAAAAAAAAAAAAAAGGTTCCCTAAACTGTGTGAATGATAAGCAAAGTCATTGTGCATCAATATTTTCTTGTTCTTCATTGCTACTGAAATTTCGATTGCCATTGTATATCTGTGTGTTGAGTGTCCCTTAACTAGAATATCCAATAAAAATAGCCTTCTGGATATTCTATGCTCTTGTGTCCTTCAGAAGTCATGAGGTTGAAGGAATCTGTGTTAAATGTTTTGGTTGCTGACTGAAAAAAGTTATCAACTTATTTAATGAAATGCAAGATTTTGTTATGAAAATTTTAACTTGTCATGTTCAAGTCAGAGACTTTTTCTTAAGCTTGTATTTTGGAACAAGTGTTTATTTGGGAATTATTAAACTAGCAACTTTGTGTTATAGAAATTAGCATGAAGTTAAATGAGTGCTTCTTAGTTTTCTAAAGAAAATTAGTACTGCTCTTCTTTTTTACATATGAAAAGGCAACTTGTATTAAGGGTTTAAGGTGAAAATTTAATTTTAGCATTTTACATTTTATGATGAATGGAGAATATTAAGGAACTTTGGGCATTTTAATAAACTTACAGGGGTTCTGTCTTCAAGTAGAGCTATTAATTTTGTGAGTCTGCATTAAATTCCTCCCAAATTTCTCAGACTTTAATCAGGTAATATGGCTTGCAATCACTGTATGGTATTATAACAAGTTTTAACTATTTTTTCAGTAACCATATAATAACAAGTCACCATCCCTTTGCATGTATCCTTACTGAGATTTCAGTTTCATTTAAATTATGACAAAAAGGAATTTCAGAGCTTAAACTCGTGAGCACACTTTAGTTTGCATCATTTGTCTCACATTTAAAATCTTACTAGTTGCATTCAAAATTATTTGTTCTTTCGAACTGTCTTACCTGCGTGATTTGAAGCCAGTTTATTGGCCTTCTGTTTCGGATCTGCTGTGGTCCCCTCCCCCAGTTGTATACCATCTGTGCCCTGTGCAGTGGGGCCCTTGCGCATATGGCTCCAAGCTGGTGGAATGCCCCCTTTGATCTGGCTTCATCCAGTGATTTGCTCTGGATTTTTAAGGTCAGAATGAAAACTTTTCTGTTCTAGTTATTTTTTGTTTTATATTGTGTGTTGTGTTTGATGTTCAGATACATGTGAAAGTTGCTTCTATAAGTCAGTAATTTTTATTCCAGCCTTTTTGCAGCTATAAGGTAAGACTAGGCTGTACTTTTCTTACTTGAGACTGTAGTGATTTATGTGTTTCATGCAAATGTTTAGATTTTTCATGCAAAAATTCTTGCACTTTTCTAATTTGGGACTACCAATGTATTGCTGTGAATTTGTGCTCCTTCCTTTTTGAAGTTAAAACTTTGCGGGGTTGAAGTAAGTGTTCATGAATTTGTAGAATGTAATCTTTTCTAATATAGCACTAGTAATTCTCAATCTGCAACTGGGTTTTATAGTATAGAAATGTCATTCACCTCCCTCGGGTTTAAAATTTCATGCAGTTTTTTTAACCACATTGCTTCATCTTAGTTAAATCCCAAGTATACATGTGGTGGTTGTCACAGACCTGTTTATCCCAGCACACATAGAAACTTCCTGTTCAACTGCTCTAACGTGTGATGCTCCGTGCATGGTGGTGTCTGTGGTGCTCTGACAGGAAGCAGCTATTTCTATTTATTACTTTCCCCTACTGAACACATTTGGTGATAGGGCTCATTTTGTCTATTAGAAAATACACTTCACTTAGTTTAATTCTTTTTCTTTACCCTTTACAAAGAATGGTTTCATTTAGAATAAGTTGATTACCCATGCTTCTCTTTTGCCCTACAATTTGCCCTGCAATCAGTAGATTCACTTGTTGCCATTTAGCTAAACAAAGTGAATTTACTGTTCTTTTATGGGGTGTAAGATATCCCTTTAAAAACAAACAAAAAAATACCAGCAAATTCTTACTCCTCCCGTTCATTTGGACATCCCTATTTATCACTATAGAAACAAGGAATTCAAGATTATGTATATGATGCTCAATTAATTGGAACACAGTGAATTTCTTGAAAACATTGAGGGGCAGGGCATAACACTCTGGAGACTTTAAAATTTCATAGCATCTCCTCATTTTGAGCGTGATCACTGCTGCCATTAACGTGTGGACTTCACATCTTGTGTTTTCCATGCTCTTTTTGGAATGTGTTCTTGGTGGCTTTGTAAGCATAGGCTCTGTCTTCCTCCAGAGGTGCAGCTTTCTAGAGTCCAACACCAGTGATTCCTTCAGTGTAGTAACTGCTGTTAAAGAACTTTTCACTGCTTTCACTAATGAATATGTTTTTTCTTTAATCTCTGGAATCCTACAGGAGTATAGGTGTTTGTCACAGGAAGAAAAGGAAGCAGAAGTGTTTACAAGTCTTAGCAAGTTAAAATGTATATCACTGAAATATTTATTTATTTCCCATCATCTGGCTAGGCTCTATGCTGACTAGCTTATTTCTTGCCAGAGAAAATAACTTTAAATCATAGGCATATTTAACTAGCAAGCATAAATCCTAAACCCTTCTAATCACAGGCATGTTGAACTCTGGTACCATTTGTACAGATGGTCTGGTTACATGTGTGCTCCTCCCAGCCTCAGAGATGTGGACAAGCTCTTACTGCCCATTTCCCTCCCTCCCTCAGGGAACTTAAATCATTTGTTTTCACACATAGAGGATTCTACAAAGCACAGACCTAGAGGAAGGTTTCAGGTCTTAGGAAAGTATTGGGTTTTGTGACTTACTCTTACTAGAGAATGATGCAAATGAAGGTTAAACACTAAAACAATGTTCCATTTCTTAGGCAAAAAATAATCGGTGTTTCATGAAGATAGCAAGTTATGAGGGACAAGACTTTGATATTCAAAATGTATCTTTAAAAATCATGAACTCATAAATAAAATTTTAACAGAAGTCTTTGGCTTTCAAAGAGTGTTCTCCAGGTGGTTGGTTCTACAGAAATACTTTTGGATACTGCAAACAAAGCTCCCATTGTAAAATATATGTATTTAAAATGTACTAAAACAATAACATGTTCATACTAATGTATATTATGTGACAAGATGTTAACATTTTGGTAACCAGTAAGCATGACTTATGTACTCATTCATTTTGTTTTATGAAACATCATTTTACAGTAAGTAACACCTTCTTACTGTAAATATAAAGCCGAGATATGGAAAAGCTACCCAAAACAAATGGGTAACTTATAAGGAGTAAACTGTTATAAGGAGAACATTCTTAAAAGAGCACACAGGTCAAGAAACAGAACTTTGCCAGCCACTAAGGCGTACCCTAGTAGAGTCCCCTCCCAATCACAGCCCCAACGTCCCTGCTAAAATAACTGTTTCCCTGACCTACAGTAAGCCCTTGTTTGCATTTCTTTCTGCATTTCTCAAGGGATAAACATTACTTTCATCTTTTTATATAGATGCTCCTCTGCTAAAGAAAGTTGGATACACAAAAGCTATACATAAGCCCTTTCAACAGGTGCAGAATGACACTGTCAGCCTTTGCTACCTCCTGAAAGTCAGTGATTTGGCATTTTGATAAGTGTCCGCTGTGGTGTGGCTCTGTTCATAGCTATCACATCAATAATTACAGCTACCGTGGACTTCCGTGCCATCTGAGATTAATTAATTTACTTCTCCCCAAAACTCTATGAGATAGATACAATTATTGTTGCCCCCCATTTTCTTCATGTGGAAACTGAAGTTCAGAGAGGTGAAATAACTTGCCCAAAGTCACACAATGTGTCACAGAGCCAAGACATGTAAGGTAGTGTAGCTCCAGCCAGTTTTCCCAACACTAGGCCAAACTGATAGAAAGTAAGGATTCCAATGTGCAGTAATTTGGAGATTTCTTATAAAAGCTTGTTTCTAAAAGAAAGGATCTACAACTTTAAGAAAAAAATTGAAAAACATGTATGGTCTAGTTCAACCTTTTCATTTTACAAGTGAAGAATTGACCCGGACAGTAGAGAGACTTTGTTTAAGCAGTTGGTGGCAAAGTTGCAGCCAGATCCCCAAATCTGACTGTTAAAATCAGTAATCTTTCCTTCATTCCATACCTTATGTAGAGAAAATACACATTTTCTAATCTACTTTTTCATATCAGATCCACAAAAACAGATTTGACTTGAAATCAATTTATAACTAGGACACACCATCCACTTGCTTACTTTGTCAAGGATTTAACTGGGAATTTAAAATTTTATTTTGAAATTTGCTTTTCTGTCTCACTCATTGAGTACCCAATCTGTAGATGCACATGCCTAACACTCTTCTCTAAAGAATGTACAAAAATAACACATTTGACTGCTGTGGATGGCAGGTGAAGAAGAATTGCTGGTGTAGTGTAGGCCCTTCAGCATATTCACAGCCAATTCTGGATTATCCCAGCACAGATGGATCATGCAAAATCCATTTTTTGCTTCATACCAGTGACCTTTAACTATTTGTGTTTGCAAATGCTTCTACCAGGGAAAGGAGAAGAGCAGAGAAGATGGAATTTGATTTCTTGAGCAGAGTGTTACATATCCTGGTAAAAGGTTTGGAGGTTTTGGTGGGAGCCTGGGATTCTTTCTGGGTTGAAACCCTGTGGGGTGTCCAGTTTAGCCTTGGGTGTTGGTAAACAGAAAAAAAGAAAACTGCAATGAAGCAAAGAGCTTTATTTGGAATTTATTTTGTTGGGTTGAAATCCCATTAGCTTGCGCCTTGAATAAGTCACTCATGTTCTGAGTTCCGACTCTCTTATCTTTAGACAGAAATATATAGAGCTTCTTCAAAGCAGATAACGTATCTAGGCACCCAGTTAAATACTTTGCTCATGTACAGTCAGTACATGGTACTTCCATTAGTTGACCGTGTCCATTCATCCATATGGTAAAGAGAATAAAGCGATCCACCTTTGGCGTTTTCCTCTCGAGCTATTGGTCCAGCTAAAGTTGTTTGAAGTTCTGCAAGTTGCTGGTGTTAACAGTATCCAAACTTACAAGTTTCCTGCTTGTCTGCTGACCTTCCTTCCTTGTCACACTACACTGGGGAAAACAAATCTGCTTTCTTCACTGGATCTCTGTTTATCTGACTTTCGAGTCAATTTGCCAGAACCAACTTAAAACCTGAATGAACTTTTCTGTTTTTTTTGAATGTTATATAAATTTTATTTTAACCCTCACTCAGTGAAAGACAAATACCATATGATCTCACCTTTAATAGGAACCTAATCAACAAAACAAACAAACAAGCAAAATATAACCAAAGACACCGAAATTGAGAACGGTCTGACAGTGACCAGAGGGGAGAGGGGAGGGAATTTCAGGGGAAAAGGGTGAAGGGTTTGCGGTTGTGAGTATACAGGACACATGAACTTTTCAATTCATTATTTTCTAAGGATGTTCTTGCTCAGGAATATAAAGAGGAAGTTCAAGTAATAAAAATGTTTTCCAAAGCTGAACAAACTTATGTTAAGCATAAGTCCATATTGTCCTCTGTGGGTTATAAGCACTCAAACTTATCATTGGAGGAGGATTGGAAGAGGCTCCCAAGAGTTCCCCGTATTTCATGCATATTCTTTTAATCCTAGATACCTGAAAAGGAAGTTAATAGACATTCATATAGCTGAGTTGAGGACTGTTTGGGATATTAAATTATTCACTTAGTATTTATTGAACAATGATGACATGCTCTAGGCACTGGGGATACAAAAATAAGCAATACGAGACATTGTGCCTTTTTCATGGTACTTAAAACTTAGTGGATTGGTAAATAGCATTAAAACTTCCAAACTACTAGACCATAAAAAAGGCAGGAAGTATATACTAAACATCTTTGAGCTCAAAATACTGTGAACTTAATGCTTGTTTGAATGAAGGAATGTTTAAATGCTGTAAACAGAGGTTTCATTTTTTAAGTCAAAATAGTGTTAGATTTCTAAAGTTGAGTGTTTCATTAATCTCATTATTATTTTAAAATTCTCTAATAATAGTTTTGACACTGTATTCAGTAACCACAAAAACTGTTTACAATTTGTTGGTGCTCTTCAAACACCTTTAAAAGCCAAGCAAGTCCTTGACTTCTGCTCAGTAATTCACTGTGTCATGTTTATACCTCAGGGGTAACCATCATAAAAAGGCCTGTGCACCAACATGTTAAATATGAGGATTCTTTTACTGTGGAATGCCTACAGATTGCTTACTCTGTAATTTTTAAAAGCTCTGTAGTTCTCTATAAAGTATATATAGCATCTGAACAAGAAATATGACACTAAGTCTAGGATTAAATAATATCTTGGGGCCACTACCTTATGCATTTTCAGCAGTTTGGGACTCCTTTAAGTGCAGGTTAACAAGACCAGAACATCGTAAATGAGCATCTGTCCCCTGACCCAGCTGGGGACCCCTTCCGATTATTCATTCCAGAAGCACATGCTGACATGGAGCTCCACCCTCCCCACTCTCCCAACTCGAAGTGGTCTTCTAAGATTGGCAGGAGGTCAGGCTTTTCCACCCCCATGTTTGGTGTCACGGCTAAGCGTTTTCTGGGTCTTACTTTGTAGTCTTTATTTTCAAAATTAAAGTAAACAAAAGGAGACCCTGGACAGGGGGCACTCCAGCTCTGCACACGTGTGGAAAAGGTTGTTGTTTGGTTTTTTTTGAAGTGTCGTAAATGAGACCAGACAGCTCTCCCGTTTCGCCTGCTGATCCAGCTTTTGCAGCCCTGGCTTACCCTTCTACTTCAAAGGCCCTGTTCTGGAAGGGTCACACATTTTCCTTGATGACAAATTAATCAAACTTGATTTTCTCGGGCGAGATGGATAGAAAACCTATAAGTTCCTAAGGCCCGAAAGTCAATACAACCCTACTGGCTCTGATTAGAGTAACAAAAGGATATCTTAGAGCCATCTTCCTCCTCCTGCCTGAGGTTGGAGCTGAAAACCAGCCGGGCTTGTAAAGGAGAAAGGCCTTATTAAAACACGTTTCAGCTGCAACTGAGTGCATGGCGAGCCCTCCTGACAGAGAAAATTACTTTTTTAGTAGATGCTCACCTTTTCTCAAGAGCAGAGTTTCCGCTTAGAAGAACCTAAAGGAAGTAGTATATTATGAATCTGAAATGTTTATAGATCTCCCCTTTTATGTTTCTGCTGGGAAGATGAGGTTTAAAAAAGAAAAGAAATTGGCCTGTGATATCTGGCAAACATTAGAGATAGCCCGAGTTTGGATAAGGAAATTTACTTCTACCTGATTAAACATCAAATGGCCTGAGTGTGGGGGGTGGGGAGGGGAATTATGTGTCTGTTAGGGTGGCAGAGGACGAAGTGAAATAACTGCAAAATGCATGGACCGTGGCTCTGCTCCACGCCCAGTGCTGTGAGGAGGGAGTGAGCCTTCTGCTGGATCTGGGAGCCCAGGATTCCAGTGCAAAGCCCTCTGAGCAGCTTGGTCTCAGCCTGTTCTGTGGGGCATCCAAAGACACAGCTCCCATCCTTCTTCTGATCACTCTCTGTGCTATATTTAGAAGAATTGCTGTTGCACAAAATATGGTCCCCGGACTGTCCTTGGTTGTCCCTCATGCCTTTCCCAAAAAGACTTCCAAAAATGAAATGTTCATACCTTTATTTCACAATCTCAGGAAGAAGTCCGAGGTGGTTTTCCCCTTTAATATGTAAGCAAAACATGCAACTATCCATACAGTGGCTTCCCATTTTATAAGTCTGTAGGGCCCATTTCCACATGGCCATACCCCACCATCGGTAACTAATACTTGATTAACAGGTGCCAAGTGAAGTGGGGTCACATGGACCACCTCTCGTTTCTGACACTTGGTTTGAAGGTCCTTTTTCCAAGTGTCTTTCTGATCCTAACAGGAAGTCGTCAAAATGTTTGTGGCATTCCAAGACCCTAAATCGTTTAAAGCTGTATTTTAGATTCCAGCAATGAGCAAAATAAGGAGAACTCTACTTCACCCTGTGAGCCGGCTCCAGGTCTGTCTTCTCCACCTTGTGACATTCCCTTGTGACACTTCGGTGCCAAGTTGCTAGGAGCTAAGGAAGCTCCTTGTATCACCAGGCCTCCAGGCTCACTCCTTTCCAGGGCTCTGAGGGTGAGCCAGGGTCCCCTCCACCACAGTCTGTTCTGAGCTTTCAAGCTTTTGAGGAGCCATCCTTTCTTGCCATCTGCCATCTAGGAGACACTTGAATGTCCTTGTAGCCCTGAGGTGGCCCTGGCTCCTTCTAGTGTGTGTGCTTGTGTTGGTCAGTGTAGCACTAACTTGTGAGTTCCCTGGTCTTTTCACACCCTTGCACAGCAGAGGTTCTGTTTGTTGGATGGAAGAGGGACACTGCCTGAAGCCTGTCAATGATTGCCTCCTTAAGAAACCCATCCTCCATCCATGGGGAGTGTGTTTGTGCTTGAAAACAGTACCGGTTTAAGTGAGAAGCAAGAGAAGCTCCTGCCTCCCTGCCCTCCACCTGCTAGTTTTGTGATTTCAGTGAGCTGTCTTTTCTGAGCCTTAGTTTGCTCATCTGGGTAACAAGAATGAATGCTCCCAACACTGGGTGAGAAGATTAAATGAGAAAATATGATGAAGGCCCTATACAAACCACGAAGTGCTGTTCTTGTTTAGGTTTTGATGTTAAATGCTTCATGTTACTACAGTGTTCTGGTCAAGGTAGGCCTGTTTTTGTTGTTTGGGTTTTTTTGTTGTTGTTGTTGTTTTTTTGAGAGTTGGCCAGTTGTTTTAAAAAGTACATTTGAGAGTTCAGAAACCATTTATTCTTACACAGTATTTTAGAATAAAAGTAATACATGCTCATTTTAACAAAGGCAAACAATAGTATAGCCAACCTCTCCAAATTTTTATTCCTAAATGACATTAGTAGTAAAACAGTGTTTGTGGATTTCTGAAGATACACAAGAAAATTGGGCTACTCAGGCCAGGGTTAGAGTGACAGGAGTATGGCAAAGGAGATGGAAAGGAAGTAAGGAACAATAAGTAGGAAAAAGGAGGGACCGAAGAAATACTGTGAGTCTTGCAAAGAAGCACCTGCCTAACCTCAGGTGATAACTTATTTACAATACCTGTCTCCTTGCCACCTTTAGGAAATTCTTTTTAACATTCTTTTTATTTATTTATTTATTTATTTACCTTGAGAGGGAAAGTAAAGGAGAGAGGGAGAGAAATATCAGTGTATGGTTGCCTCTCATGGGTCCCCTGCTGGGAACTGGCCTGCAACCCAGGCATGTGCCCTGACTGGGAATCGAACCGTGATCCTTTGGTTCACAGGTCCACACTCAGTCCACTGAGCTACACCAGCCAGGGCAGGAAATTCTTTAAAGGAACCATAGCCATTAAACTTCATTCGTATGAGTCCAGCACCTGTTGGACATTCTGAACTCTGCACCTGGAGGTGAAGTTCAAGGGCAGATACAACCTGCAAGAGCCCCTCTGACTTTCTAGAGTTCAGAAACCCTACTGTAGGTAATTAAGTCCTCACTCATCTTGATCAACAAATATGCATTATCTTCATTCCAAGAAGGAGAAAGTATTGGCCCTAAAGAAATTTCAGTAGAATTTGTAGGTTTAAATCTAATTATTTTTCTTGTCAGTGTTGTTTCTTGTCCTCAAGAATGGCTCATGCATTTCGTGTTTATGTCATCTGAGTTATAGTCATAGTGACGAGAGTTGTATACTGTTAACAGTTTCTACTGGACATTTTGCTAGAATTTGAGTGCATATCAAATTCCAAGAGTAAAATATTTGGAGTTACTTTGATGTTCTTTTTGTTTTGCTAAGTAGTCTGTTTGGTATCTTTGCTAACTTAGAACCCCCAGACATAGCATCCCTAGAATGACATTCAAATGAAAGGGCAAAGGTCAAAGTCCCACTAGGACTTTACCTGGACTTAAAGCAGGTGGGAACCTGGTGTTACTGTGGATTTCTGCCTGTGAAAAGGTGTCAGTGAGGAAGACAAACGTAGCAAGAAGGGGAAAGGACTAGTCAAAGAACATGTGTGAGTGACCCACAGACACGGACAATAGGAATGTCTGTGGGAGTCGGGGTGGACTGCAGGCAGAGGAAGGCAAAAGGGGAAAAATTGGGACAACTGTAATAAAATAACTAAAATATTTTTTAAAAACTATTAAAACAAGAAAAGGTGTCAGTGACTTCTGAATGTAACATACCCGGCTCTAACAAATCTCAATAGCCATTTCATATATCCATTTGCGTATTTCTTTTCTACGTAACAAAATTTAAAATTTTATGTTGCAAATAAAAACACCTAGTTAGTTCATGGGTTGAACTCTGGGGAGAACAAAATGTATTTATCTGAAAAATTATAGGTTTTATTATTTTTTTAAATTATATTTTATTGATTATGCTATTACAGTTGTCCCATTTCCCCTCTTCATTCCCCTCCACCCAGCACACCCTCTCCTACCCACATTCCCCCCTTTAGTTCATGTCCATGTGTCATTGGTTCTTTAGCTTCTACATTTCCCATACTATTCTTGTCCTCCCCCTATTTTCTACCTATCATCTATGCTATTTTTTTTCTGTACCTTTTTTCCCTCTTACCTCCTCCCATTCCCCTGTTGCTAACCCTCCATGTGATCTCCATTTCTGTGGTTCTGTTCCTGTTTTGGTTGTTTGCTTAGTTTGTTTCTGTTTTTGGTTTAGGTGTGGTTGTTAATAATTGTAAGTTTATTGTCATTTTACTATATCTGTTTCTTCTTTTTCTTAGATAAGTCCCTTCAACATTTCATACAATAAGGGCTTGGTGATGATGAACTCCTTGAACTTGACCTTATCTGAGAAGCACTTTATCTGCCCTTCCATTCTAAATGAAAGCTTTGCTGGATAGAGCAATCTTGGATGTAGGCCCTTGCCTTTCATGACTAGGAACACTTCTTTCCAGCCCCTTCTTGCCTGTAAGGTCTCTTTTGAGAAATTAGCTGACAGTCTGATGGGAACTCCTTTGTAAGTGACTGCCCCCTTATCTCTGGCTGCTTCTAGAATTCTCTCCTTCATTTTTATCTTGGCTAATGTAATTATGATGTGCCTTGGTGTGTTCCTCCTTGGGTCCACCTTCTTTGGGACTCTCTGAGCTTCCTGGACTTCCTGGAAGTCTATTTCCTTTGCCAGATTGGGGAAGTTCTCCTTTATTATTTGTTCAAATCACTTTTCCACTTGTTGCTCTTCCTCTTCCCCTTCTGGTACCCCTATAATGCGGATGTTGGAACATTTAAAGATGTCCTGGAGGTTCCTAAGCCTCTCCTCATTTTTTTGAATTCTTGTTTCTTCATTCTTTTCTGTTTGGTTGTTTCTTTCTTCCTTCTGGTCCACTCCATTGATTTGAGTCCCAGTTTTCCTTCCCATCACTATTGGTTCCCTGTGCATTTTCCTTCATTTCACGTAGCATTGCCTTCATTTTTTCATCTAATTTGCTACCAAAATCAACCAATTCTGTGAGCTTCCTGATCACCAGTGCTTTGAACTGTGCATCTGATAGGTTGGCTATCTCTTGGTCGCTTAGTTGTATTTTTTCTGGAGCTTTGATCTATTCTTTTGCTTGGGCCATTTTTTTCCTGTCTCATAGCACCTGATATTTATGAGGGGCGGAGCCTTAGGTGTTCACCAGAGTGGGGCAACCCAGTTGCTGGGTTGTGATGCTGTATGTGGGTGTGGGGTCTGAGAGGGATCAG
>PVKM010012939.1:0-30965 GCA_004027735.1 Carollia perspicillata | reverse complement strand
TAATTAGTGTCACTCAGTGGAACAAGGCACCTCTGTTTTGTCCCTGCCACAGCTGTCATGCTCTCTTCAGAGTGAATTGCACTGATGGACGACTTGAGTCACCCATTTCTTCAAAAAGTAGCATAAAAAGTGTTATTGCAGCAGGGCTGGTGCTCGGGGAAGCCATATCAGGTGTTACGCTCTGTGACAGCCCGAGCTCAGAGAGAGCTTCCTCCATTACACTTCCAGTTAATTATTCCTGTTCTCTTCAATAGCTCCATGTCATAAAAACGTGGCATGCAGTCAGTTCGGATTAGCTTTATTCTGTCAGATGATGGCAGACATCAGACGACACATGAATCAGTGGACTTGGCTTGGGTACTCTACATGTTCCTACTGTCAGCCATGTTTAAGTGGAGGGGGCAAGGGGCGGGGAAAGTGTTTTTATGGGTATATATTTCATTAGAATTCCAATAAAAGTGCCATGTCTGTTTGAGAAAAATATAACATGCCCCACTGCTGTGTTTAATTTTTCTTTAGGACACTTTTCTATTAACATAAATTGCTTTAAGGAAAAGCATGTTGTAAGTAATATTTTTCTCCAAACATGAAGCCTTATTAAAACCTCAAGGTACTTTTAAAAAATAATCATCCTGGTCCTCTCTGCTAGTGCGCTCAGTGCCCAAGATCCAGTCACAGGCCAAGGAGACTTCATTGCAACGCCATGCCAAGAGCGGGCAGCAAGAGCTGAAGCCCCCGCTGAAGGGATTCCCCAGGCCTTCCCTGTGCCAGCCGGAGCAGGTACTGCTCTGCACATGCAAGTTTTATCCCAATGGGAGCAACAGCCTCCCAGAGCCCTGCCTTCCAACCCGCCAGTGTCGTAAGTGAACTCCAGAAACTCCCTTCTCTGGCTTTAAGAGTTCAAACAGTGTATGCACAGTCCAAATGGAAGAGAGAATTAAAAATCTCTTGTATTAGATCAGCGATTTTCACCCTTTTTCATCATGGCACACAAACTAGTTACTAAAATCCTATGGCACACCCAAAATATAGTATACCGATATGCTAAAAATAGGCATAATTTTGATTCATTCACACTGGAAAGCTGTAGATGAGTTGGCTATTGTCATTTCTTTTTCATATTTGACAGTCTAAGGGAAAAGAGGTCAGTGCCCCTGACTATTAGTCAGGTATTGCATGTTTTAAAGATTCTTGCGATGCACTGGTTGAAAAGCGCTGGATTAGGTTAATGTGAGCCGCTTTCCCGGGAGCGCTTTCTGCTGTGGGTAAGAGCAGAGATCACCAACGCTGGCTTAGTCCACAGACACGACGATCACTTGCTGGATAAGACATTTGGAGGTAGCTGGGCCCCACTGGTTTGAAGGTTCATGATGTCGTCAGGCATCCAAGCCCTCATCCTCCTGCTACACGTAGGCATTCGTCCTCAAGCATGTCACCTAGTGGTCCAAAGATGGCTCCAGCCACCAGGGGAGCCTCCTAATGTATCTCTCTTATTACCAAAAAGGCAAACTCTTTTCCGTCCATTGCTAAACTGGGTCACGTAACCACCCCTAGATGAGTGGCTGGGAAAACAAGTATCTGGATTTTTTGTCTCTGAAGTGGGGTGTGGATAAAGAAGAAAGGAACTGGGAATGGCTCATGAGTCAACTGAAATGTCAGCCATAGGGAGGCCCCAGGTGATGCCGAGAAGGGGATCGCTTGAATCAGCCAGAGAGTGGTCTTCCTTCTCCACTTAATTTAGACTTGTCAGTACAGTCTTAATATTACAGGAATCTACTCTTCGCCCTGCAGTCACAGAGATCTTGCTAAAATTTTATTTTAATCGAGTCCCTCTCCTGCCAAAAATTCTTACTCACTTCCCACTCATCTCAGAACATGGTTCCACTTCTTTAATGTGCTTCATAGTGTCTTTAATGGTTCACTCCTTTTTACCTCTAGAGCCTTCTCTCTCGAAAACACCACCCCTTGTACTTGACACAGGTTATTCTGAAGTACTTCCATTTCTCTAGTTGCACCCCATTCTCTCATTTTCATATGCTGCTCTCTCTGTCTGAAACACACATACATACCCACACATTTTTGCCTGGGTAATCTCTTTTTCTAATGAGATATCATTGATCTATAACATTATGTTAGTTTGGGGTATACAAGATAATGATTTGATGTATGTCTCTATGATGATGAAATAATCACCAGAGGTCTAGCTAACTCCCATCACCACACATAGTTACAGTATTCTTTTGTGGTGAGAACTTTTAAGATCTACTCTCTCAGCAAACTTTAAATAGAAATGCAATTTTGTTAACTTTAGCCACTGTCCCACATAATACATCCCTGGGACTTATTTATTTTAGATGGTTAATCTTTCTTGTTCTTTAGATCTCAGTAGAGGTAATGTAACTCACTTCCTCTGGGAAACTATCCCTCACTCCAAGGCCAAGTTCATTGTGCCTCCCATAGACTGCCCCAGAATCCTGTACTTTCCTATCAGCCTATGGGATCCAGGACAGGACCCTGGGAGGAAAAAGAGGCAGTTCTAGGCGAAAAAATAAAGATAAGAAGAATCAAAAACAATTTTTACCTATTTCTTTCACTTAAACTGACTCCCAGTCCCCAACGTTAGGAAAGTATTTCCCGCGGCCAAGCAGTGTAGTGCAGTGGATAAGAACATGTGCTGTAAAGTCAAACTGTTTCAGTTCACCAGTTTAAACTCCAGCCTCACCACTTATGAGCAGAGAAATGCTGTGTACACTCCTCCACCTTCCTCAGGTTCAGTTTTCTCATCTGTAGAATGGGGATAATGGTATCATCTACCTGGAACTGATGTGATTGATTGCTTGCCTACTCAATATCTGCTCCCCACCTACCACAAAAGTCTTCTGAAAAAAGGCCAAAGATGGCTCTAAAAAATGAGACACACAAAAAAAGTGAGTCCCCTCTGCTTCCGCTTGGGGTGGACATAAAGAATGCAACCCTTGAAACTGTAGCATGTGACCCTGAAGGGCACCAACCTAAGACAAAGTCACACTGAGAAGAACTGAGCAACAGGACAAACTATCCAGGTTCTTAACGGCGTCAAATGACACATTCACCCATCTTGACGCCACTCTGTCTTTATGGCTCCTATTTCTAGAGACTGCTCATTTCCCTGTCGCCTAAGTCGTTTATAGTTTGTATTTTTTATACCTACAGTTGAAAAAAATCTGAGGTGATACACTTCCTCCGCAGACTGTGAGAATAAGAAGGATGAGTGTGTGTGTAAAGAGCTCAGGGCAGGCCCCAGCCCAGAGAATGCCCTTGAAGCCTGATGTCAATCATCATTGTCAGCCAGGGGACTCTTCTGGGTCAGTGAGAGGAGACTGTTCCCGATGCACCTTGCCAGTGCAGACGGTTGTAGCGAGTAAGTTCCTCAAAGGAAGAGACCTTCTCTGGGTAAAACTCACTAATTTCCATCACTAGCCAGGCCATGGCCCAAGATTCTATGAAGAATAATTAGAATAATTTCCGGTTATAACATGGCAGTCTCAGAAGCCCTGTGACTGTTAAATGATACCAGAATATTAAACTCCAAATCATGTCTATTTGTTTTTAAAAAAATTTTTTAAGGAAACTAAAATCAGATACTTTAACACTGGCAATTATTGCTGGTTGCATGTGGTTGCCATGAATGGCCCAGTTTTCTAAACTGTTTGATTTATTTGGGGGGAATGTTAATTTACATTTGTCCCTTTCACTCATCACTATCCGTTTATTACCAAACTTTATTACTGAAGACTATAAATTCCTCCATCGCATATGGACCACATAACTCTCTGGGATACCTAATTAACAGGGATTTTTTTCTGAACTGTAATTATAACAAAATATGGTACATTTAGCTTAATTTTCAATTTAATGCTTGAAGGTGCATAGGAAATTTAGCTCCGTGGCTCAGAGATGGGGAAGGTTGCCATGTATACACTCGGCTCCAAAGAGTGTGTCTGCGAAACAGATGTTCGTAGGAGCAAAAGAGAGATGAGGATAATGAAAAAGTGTATATGAAATGATATCGATGATTAAAGGCCAGGATGTAGTTCATGCTCATTAATAGACGAGGAGAAAGGCATAGGAAAGGGAAATCTCAAAGTTATCAAAGAACATAAAAGACACTTCATTCTTGGCACCGGCAACCTGCCTTCTTCCTGGCCCCTTCACAAACATCTTTCTCCCCCCTTCGTGCAGGCAGTGCGGACCTGCAGCCGCTGGGTGAGTGTCCTGAATAGGAGCGAGCGAACTCCTGTGGGTGGGGGGCACACGGGACCCTCTGGGAAACCTGGTCCCAGGAGTGTTTTTCTAGGAGATGAGTTTCTTGGAAATATTCAGGAGCATGGAAGCTTTTTAAGAAAGTTATAGATAACCAAAAATAAATGTCAAATGCCTTAGGCACTCATGCACAGGTTCAGTTTCCACTTCTCCCTGCCACCCCAGCCGCTTATCACAGTCAGCTCTTAATTTGTTTGAGCAGAGATGTATATAATTCCCCCATGGACTGCGTATATGAGTGCCTTTGGAACGCATTTTACTTTTCTCATTACAGGAAGGTGTCTTATGAAAATTCAAGAAGAGCTCAAAATCCATGATACCTGTTTGGACTCTGTGTCATTTGTCTGTCTATGTGTTGTAACAGACACCACCTCAAACTCACAGTGCTCAAAAAAGGGGAAATGTATTGGCTCACATGATTGGAAAGTCCAGAGATAATTCTAACTTCAGGTGAGGCTTGATCTAGCAGCTCAAACAGTATAGGGAATTATCTGGCTTCCCTCCATCTCTCTGCTCTTCCATCTGTAGTTTGGCTTTATCCTCTAGCTCCCCTGCCTTCTTCTCCCTGTCTCACTCTTGAAACTGAGGACTCTCCCTGGGATCACAGAATGAATGCCTGTCTCCATTCTTACACACTCACACCATGCAGTCTTCTCCATGGAGAAGAGAAAGGAAACTCTCTGTTACAGAAATTCTAGCAAAGGTTTTCCCCGACTGGAATGGATATTGTTGAATTAATGGTCTCTCCATGAAGCAATACTGTAGCCAGAGGAAAACAGATATTGTGATTGGCTTAAGCCAATTGGGACTCTACCATGAAATTTTATGGGAGTTAAAATTCTATCCCCATTGCATGGTAAATATGGAGAAAGGAAGCTTTTCCAAAGGAAATTTGGAGAACTGTAAACCAGGAAGAGAAGCAGTAAGCAATTACACTATGTGCACTCAGGTAGCTTACCCTAAATGAGTGGCCACTCTCTCTCTTCTCAGAGATAACACGGAATGAGACACTTTGGGGGCTGTCAATGAGAAGACAATGAACTACCCTTAAATAACTATAATATGGATATTCTGTGGATATGGATAAATTTCCTTAGTATACCTTTCCTTCGGTTAACCTTTCCTTTTGTGATGCTAAAGGACAAAAATCCGTATCTTATGTCCCTGGTCAGGTAGCTCAGTTGATTAGAGCATCATCCTGATATACCAAGGTTGCAGGGTTTGATTCCCGGTCAGAACACATACAAGAATCAACTAATGAATGCATCAAAGCTCAATCTCTCTCTCTCTCTCCCCCGCTCTCTCTCCCTCCCCCTTCCCCCTCTCTCCCCTCCCATAAAAATCAATAACTAAAAAATTTAAAAATTAGTACTTTGTCCTCCCTCCTACCAATGATGGTTGAATGCCTGTATCCGGAGGAGACATTCAAGGTGTTAACTTTCTTCTCTAATTGCCTCTGTGTAACACCCAGTCTACAACTCAAAAGGCCTAAAATCTACAGCACACATTTCACCAAGTAATTCACCTGCAAACGAAATAGGAGCTGATGATTTTTGGGTGGATATCATAACACCCTTTTCGCAGAGCTACCGCAAAAGAAATTCATTGCCATTTTTCCAGTGTTTAGGGCAGCGTATGTCAAGGAGTAGAGGTGAATAAATATTTGAATATTCCTTTGACTGACTGAATGATTGAATAAGGTACAAACACAGATATAAAAGTAAAAAGGGCATGGTCACAACCCAAGCCATACGTCACCTCCTGGCATCCCGCCATCACTGGAGCCAAGGTCCCTGATGAACCAGATGACCATTCAATGACATGGCTTAAAAATATATTTGACTTAAGGCCAACTGGGCCAACTGCGGGCCTACTCTCTCAGTTGGTTCCTAGGGCATTAAGGACTTGGAGCAAAAGGAAAATTAGAAAAGTTCACACCTCTCCAACTGGCTCTTCCTCCTAAGTTCAATGCCAAGGCTTACACACCTCTTTCCCTTTTCCCACCACAAAAGGACACTAGATTGACTGGGGATGGGGAAAATTTGGATCAGAAAAATCTGCAAAACCCATTCCATATTAAATGTGGTTCCAATAAGTTGCTAATTTGAGTTGAAAATTAGAGAAAGCTAAGAATAAAAGATCGTTCCATCTAGCTAAGCTTCTTCAGGTAAAGGGCAGATTAAGAGGCAAAAGTTCGAAATTAGTCACAGATACTCTTTTATATACATTCTGTTTTAACTTCTAAGGTTATCACCAGTCAGAATACCCTGCTGAGAGCTCTCACGACTTCAGAATTACAGAAAAACCACCCTGCTGCTCTCTGCCCAGCCGCCGCTGATGTGCTGTGGACTGTCTTCACTTAGCAGTTATTGCCACCCCAGAGCCTGGAATTATGGAGCCGACAAGAAACCGACAAGGTCCAGTGCAATCGCGTTGGTAAGCCTGCACCTGGCAACGTTTGTCTGTGGAATTCAGTTTCCTACATTGCATGTCTTTCCCTAGCACTAATACTATCATTTAAGAAACGAGAACAAGAGCTAGGCCAAAGTCAGGGTTGGTTATGCCATAAATAACCTCATGTTCGAAGCAATTTCTGCAGCTGCCTAGTGAGCCGGGCCCGAGAGGCTGGCACACACAGCTGCCATGTGTATGGCCCAGTCGGGGAGAGTTTTGCGCATGGAATGTGGCTATTGGCATGACTTTGTTCTATACCTGGACCGGCCTGAATCGCTGTCTCGTTGCCAGGAAACCTAGCAGACCTTTGGGAATCTGTTAGGGAAAAGGCTATATATTTCATATGACTTGTGAATGGAAAGATGGATGCTGTCAGTGAGCCATTTTTGCCGCCAGATTGAGCATAAGATGAGCATACTGAGGGCTTAGGTTGTACAGAAAGACCCTTTTCATACACTCTAGTAAGCAATGGCTAACTATACTAACAACTTCCATGTAGTGAGTATCTACTGTGGGCCAGGGAGTACGCTGAGCATTTTAGATGTAGTATTTCTAATTCTCACCACCATCATGCAAGGTGAGTGTGTGTGTGTGTGTGTGTGTGTGTATGTGTGTGATATCACTTTATAAACAAGGAAGCTGATGTCCAGAAGAAGACTCACTTAAGTCTAGGAATGTGCCAGCGACGAGAGGCAGACTAGTTTTCTCCAGCTCCTGCACTCTCGTTTTTCTCTTCCTGAGTCACACTGTCCCCTGCCATGCCCGCCTCCGCCCACGTGGAATAAGAAACCACACAAATCACTGGTGATCCTATGTGCACCAAGCCTCTGGACCGACCAGTGGGAGTGTTCAGATGAATAACACATGCATCTCAGCACGTGGATACAGCCCGAGGCTGCATCTCATCACCCATCACCCCCACCTGGAAAGCCTCTCTTCCTACCACGTCCCTGCCCAGAGCACCAAGACCAGAAGGAGATTTGCAAACCGGGTGGACGTGGACGGTTCAGAACACAACAATCTCTCCATGATACCAGTCCTCCCCAGCCCAGGATGGAGGGCTCCGCTAACAAATGGTTTGAATTACGGGGAATTTGAATGTGCTCTCTTTTCTTGGACAGAGTTGATGCAATTATGAAATAACCCCATTTTGGAAGTGTGTTGTCCATATGCCGGCACAGCCGAGTCTTTTCACGAACAGCAGACTCCTGACCATTTCCTGCAGAGTCACACCCCCACATGAACAGTGGACATCCATAATCTGGGAAAGGATTCGAAAGTGAAATGAATGCCATGGCACTGAAGAGTCAAGCTATTGAAATCTAGACTGTCCGAGAGGGGGGTGGGGCCAAGTTAATATTAGTTAGAAAAGAAACAACAGCTGTTTAATGATACTTGAGGAATTAGAAAAATCTCATAATTTGCCAAGATGAGCTAAATGTTGTGACATTAAATGCTGACATTGAAACGCTCTCAGATGAGTTCCCCACTGCTTACTCACTTCATTTTTTTAAAGGGGAAAATGGTTTTTTTTTTTTTTTTGGTATTAGGAATTTTCTATTCTTGGATTCAATCTAAACAATTTTTCCATCCTTCCTATAGACTACTTTGAGCTATGTGAGGAGGGGACATGTCTCTCTAAAAATGAACTAATTAATTAAAATCTCCTGCTCTGGTCTTAAAATACAAAATGGCTGGAACAACACATTGGGAATCTCACACACAAAAAACAATTTTAATATGGGCTTCAGGAATGAAATTGTACCAATGTTGTGACATAGGCTCCTTAGAATTAAAATTGCATATTTGCACGTGATGAGCAGACTTCACCATTTGAACATTTCATGGGATTATGAGCCCCAGGGTCACAAGGCACAAGACTTGCCAGAATGAACAGGAGAACGTCCCACAGATGCCCACAGAGGTCCTCCCACTTCTCCCAGCTGGGTCCGCTGATCCCCTAACCTACGTAGACTCAGCCACCATCGCTCTCCCTTCAGCCCCGCTCCCACTCGAGAGCAGTTGGGTTCAGAGGGGGGAGTAGGCACATAGTCTTGGCCAGTCCCTCCTATTCTTGCTTACTCCTTCCCGCACTCCGGCCTCGCTTCCATAAATCCAGTGGTATTTAACATAACATCATGTCTTCTCTCTTAGGTTCTAATGCCCCAGTCCTGTCACTCATGGCTGCTGAGCACTCAGTTTCCCCAAGTCATAACTTAGTGCGGTGGACGCTGTGATGTGCTCCCAAGACTCCCTTTCAGGAAGGAAGGACTTACTCCCCCAGCTGCTGGGACTATGGCTAAAAGATGCCCCTGAGCTGCTAGCCATCTTTGCGAATTGCTTTGTTGAAGAAAAGTGGCCCAAAGTCACACTTCCTTCCAGCAACAGCACCATCTAATGACTGATCAACGTGGGGATGTAAAGGCCTGACCCCCTCCAATTCTGGACAAGTCTGCGGGGTTCTCTCAAGTTTCCCCATGGGGACAGCTAAGGCCTTTGTAAGGACAGCATCTCAGCTCAGTTCTCTCTCTGCTCAACCCCATTTCCTGACTCTTCCTTCATCAGATATTGATTATGAAGCCATTCCCAAACAAACCCCCCACATGCTGATTTGCTTCCCAGAATCTACTTCCTGTGACACTTAACCATTCCTGCAGTGACCCCTTCCGGCAACATGGTATCTGTACCTGATCTTGAGCTTGAACAGAGGCGCCCTACCTTATCCCATCTCCATCCCTGCAGTTTCAGGGCTGGGTTGCTGCTCAGGGGTCTATAGATGGTCTGACTCCTGCTGAAGGTCAAGCTGCACCATAGTTGCATGGGGGCCTGGGTCTGAGGATCTGCATGCACATCAGCTTGTCACCCTCCCGGTAGACAACCCCTTCAGCCCCCCCGTGGCCCCCGTGCTAAGTATGTGCCACAACCAAGACAGGATATTTCTTCCTCCCACCCTCTTGAACACTGTGCCTGCTTCACCCAACTGGGTTGAGCCTCTGCAGTAAACAGGACACCCCCAGCACCTGCAGGCACAAAGGGCCGGCTTTGCCCTAAAGGGCGAGTTGGGACCAAGCTGACATCCTTCCACCACTTGACACCCATCACAACAAACCCTGTAAGCAACAAGTCACACAGGTAGCCCACTGGGATCTCAAAAGTGACACGTGAAACTCAGATATTGTTCTGTTCCTCCTGTAACGTGATTTTCAAGAAAGGGGTAGAAGTGAACACAATCCAGTGAGCATGGCATCCATCCCTTGCGAACCCCAGAATGGATGACTGAATAGCTAATTCATGAGCAAAGGCAAGAGAAAGTGCTGCCTGCGAAGGGGCTGTGTGGATCCCCCATTCACAAGTCACTAGATTCTTGGGGACAATTCAGTTCAAAACAATGAGCATTTGTTGGGGACCCCATAAGTTTCCCGTCAGGGAAGACAACACAGTAAGGTGCAAGCCCGGTCTAGGACGGGCCAAGACGAAAGCCAGCACACTCTGACAGGGCTATTGTCTGGGAGGTGCATAGTGGAAGACAGGATGCCCACTAGGGACTTAGTATCAGCCAGCAGGGAAGGCTTTGAGGTAAGAGTCAGACTTGCATCTCCACCTTGTGCTAGTCAACACAGCAATCCTGATGTAGAAGAAAAAATAAAATGCCCGCTTATTAGGTGTGGATGATGGAGTACGAAGTGTACTTCCAGCATTATCTCAGCGGGTTAAAAATCATAGAAGGAAATCCATGTTTTCCCAATAATAAACAAGGAGAAATATGAAACCTGAAAGTCTTAAAGGTTTAAACTAAATAAAAATCAATAGCATAAGAAAAAACATTTATGCTGTAAGCTCAATTTAAAAGCAGAAACAAGACCGTGCCTAAGCTATGATTACGGGTACGTAAAAATCCCACATGAATTTTATTTTAAATATATATAATCAATTACTCAAACACAAGTGAGGAGCACCTTACTACATAACCATTCAGGTTAAAAGACTTAGTGGTTTTAGGCAATTACAGGGTCCGAAGAAGATAGCAACTACCAGACAAAGCTAATGAAATTATCGGCCACGTTAAAATAAGTGCAATGTTGAAGTCAAAAGCAGAATTCGTTCCCCAATGTTGGTGCGGCCAGATTTGCAGTACCTTTTGTTGACATAGCCATTCCATTTTAAGAGGGACATTAGCATCCATCAGTGAGAGATGGATTAAATAAATTATAGGGATCCACAGGATGGAACCCAGGTAGCCATTAAAACAATGATGTATAGCTACATTTATTGACATGGAGAGATGCCCATGACCTGCTATTTAATGAGGAAAAAAAGCAGAAGAACCTATATCATACCATCCAGTTTCATATTATCCAGTTTCATATACAGTCATATATGACTTTATCCAGTTTCATATAAAGTTATGTTTCATATAAAGTCATGTGTCTGTATTTTTCAACACTTTTGAAGTGTATTTTTTACACAAAAAAGTGTATTTTTCAACACTTTTACATTTTGAAATGTGTGTTTATAAACATGAAAATGTAAGCTATGGGCCTGTTTAGCCCACAGTAGAGAAGGTTGTTGGGGAGAGTGGGAAGAGGGGAAGGTGTACATGGTCACAGCCCTCAGGTCCTTCCATTTAGCAAAAGGGGCAATAAACTCGGAGTCCCTTCCCACTCGCTCTTTCCTGCCACACAAATGTAAACTGAGTCAGTCTACTCTATGTCAGTCACTGGGCTACACACTAGGGATACACAGATGAACAAGACACTATGCCTTTAGTAGACCAGGGCAGAGTGGATGGGGGATGGGTATCTGTTTCCTGTGACAGTGATAACAAGTTACTACAATCTTAGGGGCTTAAAAATAAATTAAAAAATTTTTAAATATAGATTTGTTCTCTTCAAGTTCTGATACAGGTCATAAATCAAGGTTTTGGTGAGGCCACACTCCCTGCAGAGGTGCCAGGGGAGAAAGAAACTCTTCTGGCTTCTGGTGGCTGTTGGCATTCCTTGGCTTATGGCCACATCTCTCCAATCTCTGTCTACAGCTCAGTTGGCCTTCTCCTCTGTGTCCGAATCAAATCTCCCTCTGCTGTTCTCTCATAAGGACGCTTGCTATTGAATAACCCAGGATGACACCTCCTGAAATCCTTAATTATATTTTGCAAAGATCCTTTATTCCAAATTAGGGTACATTTCACAGATTCCTAGTGGACATATCATGGGCAAGGGGGAAGCATCCTTCAATCCACTACATATGGCTAAACAAATAATTTAAATAAAACGTAACACAATCTGTCTAAAAGTATGTGCAAGGTGTGGCAGCAAGAGAGGGCAGAGAATAAGGACAGAGGAGAGGGTACTCTGGTGTATGTACAGGGACTGAGCTCTTTGCTCAAGTGTCTGTCATGCCCACTAGACCATGCATTCTCTGTAAAGGTGCTGTCCCTCAGGGACAGAAATGGTTCTTGAAGAGAAACAACTCGCTTTTTATTGTAAAAGAAAAGGTGTGTCTATATGGTACATAAACCGATATACAGTATCCCTGTGGCATTAAAATTCCATGTAGTAGGAGTAGAGGGATAAAAACAAGATTAAGGAACACTGAACTAGGCCAGAACTTCCACAGAACTAAAGACCACCTCGTAATCGTCAATGTGTCAGTAAAGTGCTCATAACGGTTAATTCACTAATTGAATAAATAGATGAAGCTTCAGGGAGAAAAACCTGACCTCACTGGTGGAAAGCAGCACCCTGCAAATAGAACTAACAGTGAACTAGTCTGCCCTTCAACACGGTAAGCACCCTGTCCGGGAAGTATTCACGCTAAAGGAGGATTTTCATTTGAAAAATGTCAGGACTGGTATGCAAATTTTTGTTAAGCTTCATCAGAACATGACACACAAATGTCTCAATACTATGAACCTCGTTGAGTAATTGTTCCGCTGCTTTGGCTTCCAGACAAACCAAGTCCGCCTATTGCAAGTCTGAATGTCTGTGACGTAAGCAGGAGTGGTCAACCTGTGGCCCAAGACAAAATCATTTACTTAAAACATTATGAGATTTTTTTGGTGATTACATGTTGCAACATATTTAATGTGTGGCCCAAGATGACTCTTCTTCTTCCAGTGTGGCCCAGAGACGCCACAGGTTGGACACCCCTGAAAGCCCTAACATCACTTTAGAATATCTATCAAGAAGGAAATATTGTACAACAGCCTAATGAAAATCGGCACTATTGCTTTCAACTTGCCCGTCTTTGCTTTTGCTACTTCACTTTCGCTATTCCCTTTTCCAAAGGTCCTAAGGATAGGACAAATTAAATGAATTCACGAAGAGTGAGAATCTTAGATAAGGCGCACTATTACTTTCAGGCTGTCATTGACAATATTTCCTGTTTGGTTTCGCTGCACAGCGCTGGGGGATTTAATACAACTAGAGAGGAAGGATCCCACTGCTCTCGCAAATTTAATATGGAAAACAAATGCAAGGCCCTGCGTCTATAGCACTTGCGAAAAGGCTGGATTTTTTAAAAAATTAAGTCTTATATTTACATTAGGGAATGGCTTAACCCTCCTCTCAATTATGCAGAAATTGGGGAAGATAATTGATCAAAGGGTCTATAAATCTGAGTCACTCAGAGCAGCTGGTGTTTCCCAGCCGACGTGTGGGCTACCAAGGAAACCTTCAAAACAGGAAACATCAGCCTCAACTCAAGAGAGTCGAGCTGTGGCGAATTTGTACTTTTCGGTTTCGCACAATGATTTTCAGATGTCTTCTGAAGCCTGTGGCCAAGCGAGGGCAGCCTGGGCCCCGCTCGCCCTGTGCTGGACTAACCTTGCAGGCGGCGAGAGTCGGAGGCCCGGTGGAGCTGCTTTGCTGCTGCCCAAGCAGATGAACCAGGGGGAAAGGTGTTTCAAATTATTCCGTCCTTAAGCGAAAACAGCTCCACAAAGCCTTCAGTTTAGAAAGTACTTAAGCATCTGCTCTTGGTTTGGTTTTACTTCTCCGACCAGAGCCACACGGGATGGCATGGCCGAGGCTGTGAGGTCCACTCCTGTCTTAACAGGAGGAGAATTTATGCCCCTCAGCCCTGTTAACACCCTAAGATGCCAGGGGCATAAATCGTCACGTTATGTGAAGAAAGTTGCCGTTTTATCATTGACGGAGAGCTGTGCCCTTTCGTGGCTAAAACCTGACACAAAATTTCTCACTCTGGGAAACTTTTTTCCAACAGGGGGGAAAAAAATGTTGGCTCTGAAATCTCATACACCATATTCCAGCAATTTGATTTTTTTAAAAAAGAGAGGGGGTGGAGAGAGAGAGAAAAGGTTCAACAAGTTGGCAGCAGGTCAAAAATATCACCATTCTCATTTTTATAAATGTTTAAAAGTTGAATCTGGATTTGTTTTCCGAGTGCAGGAGCCTTGGGCCCAGAGCCAGCCTGAGAGGCTACAGCTCCTCCAAGACTCTTCTCCCTGGTGACGCCCACTCTGTAGCTGGAAGGCCAGGGTGAGGGTGAATTCCCCACAGACCGAAGCTTCTGGAAACACAATCACAAACAGAGCCTCCACCCCAGCCTATCGCCAGTGAGCAGCACAACTCCAGCCATATCTATACCAAAGAAGAGAAAGCAATACAGGAAACAGGGACATCAGTGATTTCAGCTGGCAGATTTGGCAATTGTCATTGTTCCCTAATAGGAGAACGGTTGCTCCATTTCTCTGAGAAATCTTCCCGTATGTTGGGAAGACTAGTCCATGTTAATCTCTTAGAGGGTAGTTGGTCACATAAGAAATCAACTCTTGGCTGTTCAAAGTGAGCCAGTAAAGATATTCCTCTGAGTGGAGAGCTTCGCCGGTCACACATTCTTTGCTGTTTACAGACACCAAATCAGAAATGCCTCTGGAAAAGGGTAGGGATGGTCCCGTGACACAAAATTGAGCAGTATTCGCAAAAATATATTTGCATATAGTTTTCTGGAAATGATATCTATTGCAGATAGATGTGGTGACAGCCAAGAGTCCCCTCCATCTCCTAAGCAAAGTCTTTCAAAATATCACAGCCACATTATACCAGGAGCTTGTGAAAACATTTCAATTCCTGATCCTCATCCGAAACATGTAAATTAAATCTTCGGCGGTGGCCTGGATCTGCATTTTAAACCCTCTCCCAGGTGGTTGATTTTGATACTGCTTGAGAACCACTTCCCCAAAGCAGAGCGCCCTCCACAGACAGGACGCACAACACATTTAGATGGACTCCACCTCAACCTTGGAGAATCTGCACAGTCAACAGGGACTCAGCAACTCTTACCGTGGTCAGCATCTGGGATGAGCATTTAAGAAGAGCCTAGGGCAGCTAGGGCGTCTTAATGGGAAAGAAGAAAAGCCAGGTGGAAACCAGACCACACCTTCCAAGTGCCCCGCACTTGGGCAGTCACACACCTTGTTTGAAGGCTTTTCTCTGGCCGACCTTTGAAACTATTTGAAAGTGAGGTCTGTAACTCACCAGAAATGACCGTGGAGACGCAGTCAGGCCCTTCTGGGTTTGAGTCTGTCTCCATCGCTCTGTGTTTCTTAGTTCCTTTCTTGTGGTCAACCCTAGGCATGACAAATAATGAAAATGAAGTTTATAAATTGAATTCTGCTAGAAAGGGAGGCTAAAACCAAACGAGGACCTCAGGATTAGATTGAATACAGTTACGGAAAGTTGCCATCCGAAGAGAGGGCCTTGTTCTCATCTATTCTTCAGAGTTCACTGGATGTAGCAGACAACTGACTGATTTGCAGGAAATCCTAGAAGCAAATAGGAGATAGTCCACATGTTTGAGGGGTGTTGCTGTTATTTAAACAGTATGCTTCAAAACAGGAATGGTTATTTTTATTTTTTGATCTTTCAGCTAGTAATTTTGATGGATTATGAGAACAGCAGCTAAATGTAATAAGGGGTCTGAACAAAACCAGACTTGTTTTTTTGAAAAAGGAAATGGAATATAAAGTAACTCATTTATCCCCAAATTGAGTCTCTAAGAAGCCATCTTATCTCCCACTGATCAGGCCTCATAAATAATTTCTAATATCTGTGTTAGCATTTCTTTTCTCTCAGGGGGAGGTGTAAGAATGATTCCAGTGAAATTCTGAAGACTTGTATTTACAGATGTTAAAAACTGGGAGAATGTTTTTTGCCAAGACTCTAAAGCAGGACGTGTGGCCACAGTAAATAGAAAAATAAAAGAAAAATTAAACGCTCTGAAAGAGTCAGGTTACAAAGGCAGCGAACGTGCCAGAATGTGGGAGACATGGGAAAGGCAGAGACAAATGAGAAACACTGTTAGTAAATGTCCTAATCAACACTTACTGTGGCGGTGCATAAATTAAATGTATAAAACTTTTAATTCAAATAACCAATTTTTATCAAACACCTACTATGTGTAAAGAACAATGCTGACTTGTTGATGAGTATTAGGGCTGTCTATTTAAATTTCATTTCCTTTATAAGAGCCCATTGTTTTATGACAATGCATGAATTAGATCACTAAGTTACTCTAAGATACATGACAAAATGCAGATTCATAGAGTTGAAGCATTTCTTGGAGCCGAAATACAACTCTTGGGTATGATTAACACATTAACATACCAGAGAGAAATAAGTACTCTGTACTCCAGAACCAAAGTCATATAAAGTCCACCAAGTAAGATGTCTGTATGTTTATCCAACTCTATCCGCATGATGTTGGGACTACACGAAGACCACAAAGGGTATGTGAAAAATGACGGAGCCCTAATTGTATAATAAGAATTATGTGTAACATAGGCATACTTAATTTACAGCAAACTTGGGAGTTTAACAAAGATGAATATATCTAGAGCAGAGACACATGGTCTAGGGTAATAGCCACGAGGTCAGATGTTCTGGCTGTGTGGGTCATTGGTGCATCCATGGCATTTAGCACTGTGCCTGACACAGGGTAGATGCTGAGTAAGCATTTGCTGGATGAACAAATGAAAGAATGCTTGAATAAATGAAAAATACCTACCAGAAAGTTTTAAGTGGTTAACGTGGAATAACACTAGGGCTCGGAACATGGATTCTCAACTGACATGGGCTTGTGTGAATCAGTGGTGCTATGGCCAAGGACACTGTGTAATCAGGAGATTGGCCACATAAGGAAGGATTGGTCAAATAAATATATCAAGACAATGTGAGGTGGGTTTCTCCCTGCTTCTCCCCCATTGGAAAAGAAAACTGCAAATAGGGGAAGGGAGTTGCCTAAAGTGCATAGCGTTGGATTGGAATTGTGGGTATCACTGTGAACTCATGACTTTTTAGATGGCAGACAGATAGATCTAGTTCTGTCTTTCAAAAAGGCCTGAAAACAGTGACACCCCAGTAACAAGGAGCACATCTAAAGCCCACATCTTAGTTACTAAATAACATCCTCCACTGAAAAGCTTTAAAGCTTCTTGAAGACATGGCTAGTTCCAGAGAAAGTACAAAATCAGCCTGAAACTTTTTTTTTTTTTGCACAGAACACAATAAAGTACTCAAGGAATAATAGGGACATCTCACAAAGATACAGGAGCCAGCTTGGAGGGACTCGTAACAGCCAAGTCTGGAACAATTTGAGCAGCAAAATATGGGGTTTGACCAAAAGATTTACTCATTTTTTCCTGTAAGATGGCTCTAGTAGCTTAGTTGTCTCTAACTTCATGTGAAACAATTTTGTCAGATTGAATTGTGACAGCTGTCATATAATAGTGCATTTTAAAAAACATCAAAATTGGTTAATTTTTGCGTAGCCATTTTAATATTGAAGACAGAAGAAAACACGTGACATTTTTAGCATGACACTGGGAGTACTTTATTATTTCAAGAAAGGTGAAAACACAACTGAAATGCAAAAAAGATTTGTGCAGTGTATGGAGAAGGTGCTGTGACTGATCAAACGTGTCAAAAGTGGTTTGCGAAGTTTCCTGCTGGAGACTTTGCTGGACGATGCCTACGGTTGGATAAACCAGTTGAAGTTGATAGTGATCAAATCGAGACACTAACTGAGAACAATCAATCTTCTACCACATGGTAGATAGCCTACATACTCAAAATACCCAAATCAATGAAGTTATTGGTGAAAATAAAAAATGTCTTTCATTTTACTGAAACAACCATACAGACTTTTTGGCCAACTCAATAAATAATACTAGTAATTGATTATAATGGATTGACTAAAAGAGGAATTCATGATTCCATAGTGATATAAGTAGCAAGGCTGACACTTGGGTCAGTATCTGAATGAGAAGAAGAGTCATGAGAATCCCAGGCGGTGGGAACAACTAATGCAAGCTTCCCTTGGTTAAGATGACCTGGGCTTGTTTGAGCAACAGAGGAGGCGGGTGTGCCTGACGTAGGCAGAGTGGGCACAGAAAGGGATATGAGATAAATGGAGAATTGACAGGGTCTAGACTAGGTAGAGTTTAAACCAGCACCAAAAAGATTAGATTTTACTCCCAGTGTCATCAGAAGTCTTTTTAAGCATGCTCTGGTTTACATTGTTTAAAACATGTATCTGACTGTTGTATAGAGAAAAAATTATAATGCAAGAGTGGAAGCAAAGAAACTAATGGAGAAGTTACTGCAGTTGTTCAGGCTACGGAGGATGATGGCACGTGGTAGAGTGGTGGTACTGGCGATGGAAGAGGCGGGTGGCTTAGGAATGCATTCTGAAGGAAGTGCCGACAGGTCACGTTGATAGATTTAACATGGAACCGTAAAGAAATAAAAAAAATCAAGACAATTCCTAGATTGTTGGCTTCAGCGGCTAGTGAATGACGTGGCTGCTTCCTGAGAAGGGATGACTGGGAGAGAAGCAGATTTCAGGTCTAAGGAAAATATCAACAGTGCTGTTCCAACTGCCACGGTAAGTCTGAGCTCCCTATTAAATGTGCAAGTGATAATGTCAGATAGAGAGCTGGCCAGAGAAAATCTGAAATTCCAAGTAAAAGTCAGAGCTGGAGACACATATTTGGGAGTCACTGGTATATAAGTCATACTGAAGACCTTAAAATTAGATGAGATCACCCATGGGAAAAAATATCGTTTGGGGTTAGAAGAGGGCTCGAGTATGTGCTCCAAAAACCTCCAGCATTTACAATTTAGAAGGAAGAGCCAGCAAAGGAGGCAAAGGAAGAAAAGCAAGTGAGGTAAGAACACCAGGAGTGTGTGCATTGTGGAAGTCAAGATTTTTTTTGAAAGAATTTCAAAAATGAGGAAGTGTCATATAGTATAAGACCGCTGGGACTGGTGACATGGAGGTAATGGTGCCCTTGACAAGCGCAGTCTCAGAAGGAGTAGTGGGGACAGAGCCCCAACTGGAACGAGTTAAAGAGAGAATGTGAGACCAGGAAGTGGACACAGCAGTTGCGGGCAACTCTTAAAAAGGTTTGCTAAGAATGGGCAGCAGAAAAATGGAGAAGCTAGAAGGATGAATGGAGTAGAGAAAGCTTTGTCTTCTATTTCGTTTTTTAGACAGGAGATATTAGAATACATTTTTGGCTCTAGTTGTGTATGCCCTAGACAGACTAGAGACATTTGGGATGCAGGAGAGATTTGCACATAATCAGTGGACTGAAAACGAAGGGACAGATACCGAGTACAAATAAGTTTCTGATAGGATGGGGCAAAAACACATCATGATGAGGAAGGCAGGGAAAGGATGTGGGTAGATTAACAAGTGGGGGGAAAATAGGAGAATTACTACCTGGCTGCTTCTATTTTCCTAATGAAGAATAAGATAGGGCTACCAGTCAAGAATAGGGATGGAGTGAGGAGCAGAAGGTATAAAGTAGTAATTTTGAAGTAAATATGATTGCTGCTATGTTGAATATCCACTTGAGAGTTAAGACAAGAGTTTAAAGTAGGAACAGTCAAGATAGCTCAGAGTTTCTCTCCAGCCACGTGCCAGCACGGAGTTGGCAGTTCTGGTCTGAACAAGGACTGGGGCTCTGCCAGTCAAATTCAGTAGGGGTGAGTATCAGAGAAGGAAGGGCATTAAAAAACGTCCATAGTGGTGCAACATGGTATTTGAGCTGAGTTCAGAGGAAAGTGAGGGCACAGGGGCTGGTGATTAGAAGTGACGAGCCAATGATTTGGAGAATTCGAGGTCAATAAACTGCTAGTGAGTAAAAGACTGAAGGAGGGGGTCAAGGATGTGGTCTGGGGAGTGGATAGCCACTGAAGGTGGAGATCAGGTCTTTGGAGGTGGGATGGTCAAAGAACTTTGAGCCCAACTTTAATTGCAAGATAAATTCACTTTGAAATTGGATCTCACTTTGCTAAATGGTCTTCTCTCTTTTTCTGTATTTTCCCACTCCGTTCAAAGTATAAGATGAATAATTTAAAAAGAGTAAGACATAAGGTAAATATTAAAAAAAGGCTATTTCTACTAAGTAGTCCTGAATTTTTTTAAACCTGTTAATTTTACTACAGTGCACCAAGTGATAGGGAGGGTTGTTAGGCATTTGTAAGGGTCCACACTTGCCGTGAGAATATTCTTGTGTTTTAAAGGATGTATGTCATTAGACAGCAATTTTTTAAAAGTCTGTGATAGGTTTAGAGAGAAAGATACCACAAAAGAAGGGAAAAGCTTTTTTCCTGATTTTTGCACAAGAGATTTTGCAATTTCATTTTGTACTGTGCTTGCATATTATGTAGCCAGCCCTCGCCATTTAGTATGTATAACACTGATGATGCAGATAATGAAAAGGTGGCAGGGGTTGTGATGGAGAAAGAGATAAGGAAAAAGAAAAGGAGGAGATCCAAAAGAATGTTGTTATTCAAAAGTTAGCACTTCTTCAGCACTTACTGTCAGGCAGTGTTCCGAGTGCTTTATATATTTAAACAAATTTTACCCTGTTAACAATCCTTTGAGATAAGTACTAAGAGAGAGGGAGGCCCAGAGAGATTAAGTGATTTGCCCGGGGTCTCCCAGGCGGTAAGTGTCAGGGCCAGGATTTGTACCCAGGTAGTCTTCCTCCAGAGTCTCTAATTCTCCACAACTTTGCCACTTCACCTTTCTGTATTATATGTCAATTACAAATCCTTGTACCTGCATCTTTATTAATCATGATAAATATTTTTACCTGGAACTCCCAGATACAAGTTCGCTTTACAGTAGTCGCCCCTTATCTGCAGAGGCTATGTTCCAAGACGCCCAGAGGATGCCCGAAATGTCAGATAGTACCAAGCCTTATATAGAATACTGTGATTTTTTCTAGACATACATATGTATGATAGTTTAACTTATAAATTAAGCACAGTAAGGGATTGACCACAATAACTAATAATAAAAGAAAGCAATTATAATAATATACTATAACAAAAGTTATGTGAGTGTGGTCTCTCTCTCAAAAGTGCCCTGTGTGGCTGTACTTGCCCTTCTTCCCGTGATGATGTGAGATGGCGCAACGCCGCAGCTAGTTTTGAATCTTCGCGACCATCCTTTACTTGCAGCGAATGGCGTGGAGTCACACGTTTCTAAAGGTTTCTTGCTGAAGGGCCTCTGCATGCAGCACGTTGCCATCAGGAGGAACACGTTTTCTTTTCAAGTTCTCTCCCCACCGTGTTAGTGCCCTGTCCCTGTTAACTAAGCACTTGTCACACACTGTGGCCATGACCTTTGCAGTTTGACATACCGGACGGAGCAAAACTACCACGATTTCTTTTTCCTTCACAGTTTCACAGGCAGAAGGATTGTTCTTACCGTAGACCTCAGCGACCTCAGCACATGCTTTTTTCCTTTCCTTGTCAGGTTGAGAACTTTCCCCTTTTCAATTAAAGGAAGTATTTCTCTTCTCTTAGGCGTGCCCGAACCACCAGCATCACTCCCCCTGTGTTTTGGGACCATGACTACGTAAAATAAGAGTGACTTGAACACATGCACTGTGATACGGCCACAGTGTGTCTGATAACCCAGACCCTGCTTGGTGACCAACTGACCAGAGCAGCCACAGCGTGGGGACGCTAACGAGGGCACAACTCCCGTACAAGGCAGGACAGCACAGGATAGCGCGAGATTTCAGCATGGTCCTCAGGATGGTACAAAGTTTAAAACTCAAGAATTGTTTATTTCTGGAATTTTCCACTTCATATATTCAGGCCATGGTTGACTGTGGGTAAATAAAACCTCGGAAAGCAAAACATAGATAAGGAGAAAAATGTATGTACTTATCTTTGCCTTTCCACTCACCGAATTTTATTTAATTATGTATTGCTTAATTGAAGGATTGTCTTCTGGTCTATGAACCCACGGCTAATGGAAGTGTTGAATAATCTTAAGTCTACACTCAGAAGTGAGAGTTCTGATATTTAAAATGTTATCTTTGCTTATACAGACAACAAGCATAGGCAAGCACAATTTATTCACTCACCAATAATTATCTTGGCCGAGGATCTGCACCTCCACTTGGCCTGAAACATTAATTAAAAAAAAAACAATCTTTACCACATTTCCTAAACTCTGAAATAGGCATTTATACAAGACAGACTCTTTATGCAAAACAGGTCGTTAGGACTTCGGGGCAAGATCCCAGCTACAATTCAGAGGGAAGGGAAGCCTGACCAGGAAGTCCATGGGGCTAGCCTCTTCCATGGCCAAGGCGCTTGTGGGAGTTTCTTTTCAAACTACTGGCTTTTGTCTCTGCCACCACCAGCTTCCCTGGACAGGATCCTCTGGTGTTAAATGCCTCTGGATTCCCTACTACAGACTTTTCTCCTCTTTGAGGAGGGAATCATTTTCTCATCAGACATCTACAGCCCGTATAATCAGTGCTGCATATGTGGGGTGGTGTGACATCAAGATTGCATTAAAGAAAAAAACAATTCATAGTAAAAAGACTTATAAAGTGTATTTTTTTCATTAGAATAAACATTTTAAAAATGTAGCTACTTTACCAGGTCCATGCTACCCAACAACTTTTATCAATTAACACTCTCTCCAAAGACATGGATGGGATAACACTTGAAAGAGACTATGTAAATAACACCTGTAGAGGCAGATCCCAGGGGTGGTCATGCCTTTCTCTATGGTGCTAACCCTGGACTTCATAGGGAAATCATGAGGCGTCCCTGAGTAGGGTGGTTGGGGAAGGGGGGAGGGGGAGGGGGAGGGTTCAACGACTTTGACCTCCACCAACTCCAAAAACACCCCAGGAGGCTGCATGTACACTGAGAGCTAGAAGGGGCATTTTCATGATGGCTGAAGGTCCAGCCCCTTCTCTATCCTTTGTTCAGAGAGTAACAAAAAAAAAATGCTCTCTACCTTCGACCAGGAATCTTGAGAATCACGGAATAACACACCTTCTTCACTCTTTTGCCCCAGGCTGTCCTGCAGCTTACCAACACTGAGCGGTAAAATACTCCGACAACGAATGAGGAGGATAAGGAAACTAGGAGTCAGAAAACTGAACTAATATGTTCCATGTCCCACAATTACGGATCGTGAAGCTGAGCTTCACACTATGCCCAACTAAGTGCCAAGTCAACGCTTCTGACTCCTGTGGTTCTTCTGCCTCGTGATGCACAGCATCAGCAACGGGCACTACAAAATTCAGAGATGCAGGAAGTCAAAGGTACAGGACCGTGCCTCTCCCCTTAGCCCACCCACAGTGCCTTTCGAAGTCCCAAGTTTTGTGTTTGGAAATTTGAAGTTTATGGGGTGTCCCAGGTAGGATCAGGGAGAAGCTAGCTGTTAAGGCAAAGGACACGAGGCAAAGGACAGCCCGAAGTCCTTCTCTGGTTGAAAAGCAGGCACTGCTGTGCCCACGCTGGTGTCACGCTGTGGGGGGTGTTCTGCTAACGCGTGGGGTAATCTGAGAGGATTTGAGTAACCTTTACAGGGGTACACAGCATTTCTCAACCTTTGTGTGAGATGCCAACTTACTACAGGGAAAAACCGAGCAGAGACACGGGCAGCAGAAAGCAAAGAATCATCAGATAAATGCTCTCAGGGGAGGAGATAGAACGAATCTCATAAAACACAGGGTTTTCTTTTGTTTTTGCCAAATACCTATGTGGGTGTCAATTTCATAAGTATGCCAGCCTCTTAAGTCATGACTTATCTCCTGAATGAAAAGCTGGCATTTTATGAGAGGCAAGGTTACGTTTATTGTTGGCCTTCCTGGGGGCCATCTCTTCCGACAACTTTGTGGGACAAGTATTAGTATTCCCATTTTGAAGATTAGGGGACCGAGTCTTGGAGAAGCCCAGGCACCCTGCTTCCTTCTACCACATACGTTTTACACTCTGAATCAACAACTAATTTTAAAAGTATTTTTAAATGTAACCACAGTAACAGCTGTTGAATCCACTCTGCTCTACAAAACAGCAGAAACATGTTATAAAAATAGCAAGTAACTCTGCCAGTTAAATACGAAGAAAGAAGAAATACCCCAGTTGAGTAAATCTCTGAGACCACCTCCTGGGGACTCCCTAGGACATGTTGCTAAGCCAAAGCCAGCCTGATGGCAGGAGTGACCCTGGGTGCCCGATGTATGTAGACACTGGCCAGGATCTGGCTGCGTGGTTCTATAGCATTCACTGACTCCGAACAAAAACAGTATTTAACTCCCAAGCTCCCGATCCTGATTGATTTTGCTCTTTCTTTTTTTCTGTCTTTTTACATCCAAAGTTAAATGATAAACTGTTTATTACTGACACAGCCTTTTTTCCCGGCCCAGCAGTCTCCCAGACGATCTCTTTGGCCCTGGTTTTCCCAGGCGTCGTCAGGCCCATCGTGGCTCCAGTAACTCCTGTGTTTGTCTGCAATTGCTCCAGGCAGATGTCTGAAAATCACCCACTGACAGATTTATGCTTGTCAACCTCTGAAACACCCTCCGCCCCCACCCGCCAACCATATCATACTTGTGGGTGAAAGCACTTGGAGGCCAAGTGCACCAAGTCCTCTCAAGCACATGCGAAGCTAAGCTACAGAATTGCAATGGCATCCCGCCTGACTGCCCGCCCTCCACTACATTTCCTTATAAACCCCCGGGCTCCTCGGCAACGCACGTTTTCCTGGCCTGCTTTCTTCCCCAGATCTGGAAAGACTTGGGTCTCCAGGCTTTTGAAACAAGATTAAAAGGTCTCTTTTATAGCAACTTGCGGAAAAAAAACTCCTCAGAGGAAACGTGGTTGGCAGGTAGAAAAACCAGGACCTGTCTCCTTGAAAATCACAGCTGTGTTATCTTTTTCCTCCACTGATCGCTTCCAGATTATCTTTCGGGGCAGCCTGCCAGTTAGCCAGCCCTCCATGTCACAGAGCCCGTCTCTGCAGCGCTCATGTCTCCGCAGAAGGGAGCACGTTGGAAGAAGTGTAGGCAGGCGATGTGCAGAGCCCAGGGAGAGAAAACTTGGGAGTGGGTGTGCCCTCACCACAGCACGGCAAGTCTACGCACGAAGGGGAACCAAGAGCTGGTACAGCCAGGCAGTTTACCAAAGCCTGGAGAGGAGGCCAAACACAAAAGCTTCCTTTTGGAGGGGGAAGGGGATTGAGGCTGCAAGGAACACCAGAGTAAAAGCACATCTGTGTGAACCTCGCAATGATGAAACCTGGGGCTGGAGAACAGCACCCTTTATTCAGTGTCTCTCGCCTACCTTGGGCAGACAAGTTCTCCATGGAGAAGCTGGAAGCACGTTCTTTCTCAGGCTGCTTGGCACCTGGCCATCGCTCAGGTCTGACCCGGGGCAGTGATGAACAACAGGCAGCCAGCCACCTCTGCTTTGGACGACTGGACCCAACAGCCCTCACCGTCACTTCTCAGGAAAGATCAATCAGAAGAAGCTGTTGGCAGGTCCAGGGTGTGTTCAGTGAAGATCACTAACCCGGCCACATAGGAGGAACAGAGGTTTATGGGGGAAAGATTTGTGCAGCATTCCCTGGTTTTGGTGCCAATGCAAAAAAACTTTGCCCCCAGAAAGCCATTGTTTTGGCAGGAATCATCAGGAAATTGAAATAGACACACAAACAATGGTACGTTCCATACCTACTATGGGCTGGGACTACACTAAGCACCAAGAACAAAGTCTGTCCTGCTGATTTAAAGAACTTAGAATCAGCAGCTCCTTCACCGTGCCCTGAGGGGTGGCAGTGTCCCACAGGAGCTGAGCTCCTGTCTCTGGAATAAGCTTAGAAAATACTTCCTTAAACAAAGTTGAACAGGTTTCTTTAGTGGGGCTCCTCACAGCCCTCAGTATGCTAATGTGACTATTAGCATCATCTGCCAAGTTTATTGACCAGAGATAGAGCCTTTTGTTCACAACACACTTCTTAAGCTCTAATGGGACATCCGTGATGCAGGGTGCACTGCTATAGGCTCCCCGTAAGGAGAGTGGGGACCCTGAGCAACATCCCCTTCAGGAAGTGACCATCTGGCTTTCTTACTCCATCTGCCTGGAGTAAGGATGTCACCATTTGCTGACTCTTACTCCTGACCGTATGAACTGTTACAGAGGCATGGTCTGTCTCCAGGCCGAGTGTGCTGAGTGTGTCCTATGCAGCATCCCATCACACCTCACACCAATCGGTAGGGCAGGGACGACTCTCCCATTTTCCATGGACAATGAAAATGAAGCTCAGAGATTTCAAGGTCACACAGGGGTGACGCTGGAGAGCTCTATACCTAAATGGACCAAGAGTCACACCTCACAGTTAACAGCAAGAGATCCGGCATTTCGGCTTGGGCCAGGTGGTGAAGATGTGTAATGAGGAGAGCACCATGTCCAAGGGGAAAACACCCAGTTCCCTAACACTGAAATCTCCAACTCTCGAATGCAAAAGAGCACTGTCATTTCACCCTGAAGTGTTTCCCTAAAACACGTCTGACTTAATAAGACTGGTTGTTAATAAGGCACTCCGCTGTGCCTCTAATTATTAATTAGTATTTTCCACCAAATATGCCCCAAACAATATCCATGATCTCTCCTCACATAACCACAAAAATTAGCAGATTAGCCTCTCGTCAAAGGCAGCCAATACCTGCTCTTTCCTTAGAAGCATAGATATATTTCCTTAAAAATGAGGCCTTGGCTGAAGCTTCACTGAAAAACCAGCCCCTAATAATTCTTTTCTGCAACATTCTGCAAACTTTTATGGGGGTCGCTTTGGCATGGTCAATATTTTTTCAGTGGTGTCAAAGTTTTGTGCTTACCAATTCCTATTAAAATTATATATTTTTGCAGTTCCCAATAAAACTCATTGTATGGTATGCTAGAATAAATCTCAAAATCTCCCTGAAGTGCTAGAAACGTTCAGATATATGTCTATTAAATTTTTATTCGTCGAGCAAGTGGTGTGTGTGCCAAAATATGCATTTCGTTGCTAGGATGGTCATAAGTCCACAATGCTGCGGTGGAAGCAGGGCGGAGCACTGAGCTGTCCATCACTCAACATCCACGTCCATCGAGCTGGGAGTGCCTGGTGCAGCCTTCCAAAGGAATTCCGGAAGTGGCTGTTCACTGAGGTGTCTCCCACTCCTTAAACACATTGGGCCCTCCAAATACGTCTGTTCAATTCAACCAGTAATCCCAGGAATGGAAGATCAGATTTCCCCACTTAAAAAGGGTTTAAGGGTTTCACCATAAACCTTAGAATGTATCAATACAGGCAGGTTCTCTTTTACCCTTAGAATCGGAAATTACAAACCAAAGCTAACAAAAGTGCTTTTTGTTAAGGCTAGGATAAATCCTTTTTAACTCTACTGTCAGAGAAACAGGACAAAGAGTCTACAGGTAAAAGCAGTAGGGAGACAGAGTTCAGACCAATAACAGAACTTTCCAGAAGATTAAGTGTGTCAGTGCTATAGATGATCAGATGAGTGAACAGTCTCATGGGGTAAGAAGTTGTTTGTTGACCATTATCTAGATCAGTGGTTCTCACAGTGTGTGACCCCCAGAACAAGCACATCACCATCACCTAGGGACATGTTAGAAATCAAAATTCTCAGTCTCCACCCCAGAGATCCTGGGGCTGAGGCTTAGCAGTGTGGGGCTTAACAAGCCATCCATGTGATTGTAATGCCGACTGAAGTTGGAGAAACACTGGCCTAAACTACCACTTGGCAAGAATAATGCAAAGAGGATTCAACCAACAGATGAGTGATTGGACTGGATAGCCATTCAACCCTGTTAACTCCATGAGTCTAATAAGGTTCATTGATCCTGCATTATTTCCTTTTTTGGAAATGAGGAACAAGCAGCCTACCAACACTCATACCTGACCCCTGGGCAACACTATGAATTACATAAAGGAACCAAAATATACTATCATAGCTGTTATAAGCTCTGACATTCAAATGTCCTAAGGAGCTTTTGAAAATAGCAATACCTGGTCAACCAGAATCTCTGGAGACGTGGCTCCAGGCCTAACTTTTACCATGTACTTTCCCATTAATTATCTCATTTAATCTCCACAAGAATCTTATGAGGTAGGTATTATAACCATACCCATTTTTACGGATGAAAACCAAGGCTTTCAGTGGTAGGGTGACATTCACAGTGCCAGTAAATGCCTGAACTGGGATTCACACCCAAGTGTTGGCACCCATGTTCTTTCTCTTCACCTCCTCCCCATTCCTTCCCATGTCAGGGACTTTCTGGGTGCTGCGGTCCCCCAGGCCACCAGGATGTCCTCTGGCTACGCTGGTCTTGTCACATCTGCCTTCCAGCCCAGGCCCACTATTTCTTGTGGCCCTCTCCCACTCTGTCCCCTACCTCTATGAAACCTTGACAGTCAGTATTTTGTTCTCTCCCAAAGATGCTTCCAGCCGGCTGCCCTCAAATCCACCCTCCACGAGCAAATAAGAGGCTGCCTTCGGGTTGTGAGATAAGAGCAACCAGAAGGGCCTTACCGGCCAGCTGGACACTAGTAATTCAAATTCCACTTTTCTATCCATTAGCTAAATATTTTCATCCACTCACTGAAATTACATGACCCCCTAAGGAAGAACACATTCAGTTGGTAATAGCCAATTCCATCTCAGATTCCAAATCCACTAATTAGATCTTTCCCAACTCAGCAGAGGGTCTCTACGTGAGTCAGAGGAATAAAGGGTTACAGAACGCAGGTCCCTTCCCACAAGGACTGGCTCTGAAGAAGGTGGAAGGACCGAAGTAGCAGTGAGGGGCACCATGGGAAGTACCAAGGCCTGTGGGGAGGGGCCACATGAGCAGGGGAATTGTCACTGACAAGAGAAGACGAGGACTGCAGAGACAGCGCCTGTCACTTGAGGATTTGCTGAGGGGCACATTCTGGTCAATTAGTCGGGGCTCTGGTTGTTTTAGTCAGGGTCTTTACTTGCAAGCATCAGAAGTCCAGAGAGGTGGAGTAACTCGCCCAAGAGTAGCTGCCCAGACATCGGCAGAGCCACACCAGCACCCAGAGCTCCTGACTTCCTGTTTCCTAAAGGAAGTATGCCCTACTGTGGAACCAAATCCAAGTCAGTGGGAAACGGGGGAAAAGTGGAGGGAGAGAGCAAGCGTATCAGCGGCCGCCCAAATTCCTGGGGTAGGTTATAAAGAACATCCTAGGTGACCAATTTTCTTTCTAATTTAAAAGGAAGACAGCTACAAAGAGTGACAAAAGGATGACAAAAATATATTTTCCCTTTTTAAGATTTTATTTATTTTCTTAGACAGAGGGTAAGAGGAGAAAAAAAGGAAGAGGAACATCTATGTGAGAGAGAAAAATCAATTGGCTGCTTCTCGAATGCACCCCTACCAGGGACCAAACTCACAACCCAGGCTTGTACCCTGACCCAGAACGGCACCCATGACCTTTCACATTGCAGGATGATGCCCGACCAACTGTGCCACACCAGTCAGGGCACGTTATGTTTTCAAAAGCACTGCTGAAGGTGTTTTGGTTGGTTGGTTTGTTGGTTTTAACCTTTGGGGTGATCTTTGCAATAAGCATTTAGCTTTCCGTGAGGATTTTTTTTCATTTAATCCATTTTTTAACTAAATTTATAGGGGTGACATTGGTTAATAACGTTATATAGTTGAAGTGAACAATTCTGTAACACATCATCTGTATATTGCATTGTGTGCTCACCACCTAAAGTCAAGTCTCCTGTCACCATATATCTGACCCCCTTAACTACTTAGTTCCCGTTGGTTTCAGTGCTGAGGCCACAGCTAATCTCTGCATCTTTCTTTCCAAATAGGTCCTAAAGGGCCAAGGGGCCACAGAAAAAGAACTGAGAGGAGGAGAGAAGCAGTACCGCTCTGCTTCAGGTGGGAACACGGCCGAGGGGACCTGGGTCACAATGCCATTTCCACTGTCTCCTTAAATGCTGCTTAGGTCCAGCCTCAATGGTCTCGCAAGACGACTGTCCGCAAACAGTATCTGGTTCTTAAAACAGATTAAATGTCACCTGTGAATCCTGATGCAAACAAAACAGGAAACAGATATTTTTGAGACAATTGGGAAAATGCTGTTATGGTCTGAATATTAGATGATACAAACTTCTTTCGTTTGCAGTTCTTTTTTCTATAAATGTCTGTATATCGATGTAGAGGTAAAATGACATTATGTTAGTGTTTTAAAATAATTCAAACAAAAAGAGAGGAGGGAAAAGGAAATATATGAAGTAAATGAGGTAAGACAACAATTTGGGTAAACACATTTTTGAGTATGTTTGAAATTTTACAATTAAAAAACCCTTATACAAGTATATATACACATATGTACATACACACACCCACACATATATACACACAATTGACCCTGCTCAACACAGGTTTGAACTACACGGCTCCACTTCTACACAAATGTTTTTCTATAAATAAACAGTCGGTCCTCCATATCCCTGGGCTTTCGTCTGTGGATTCAACCAATCATGGATCACAAACAGCATCTTCCACTTGTGGCTGGGAATCCGTGGGCACAGGGGGCCAGCAATGAGCATTGCTCTACAGCTTCTTATGGAAGGGGTCTGTGCACGCTTGGATGTTGAGGGTCCTGGGGCCAATCCCCTGCGGATTTGGAGGGATGGGTGGGGAGTTAAGTTGTATGTGGATTTTCAGCTGCATGGGGGTCAGTGCCCCAACTCTTGTGTTGTTCAAAGGTCAGTTGTATATACATGATAGATAACTTTACTCTTCTAAATACTCCTGAAAGCAAAGTTTATATCAAACTCAAAATTTCATATCTAAGAAGAACACTAGGCCTTA